>NQII01005444.1:0-77670 GCA_002778355.1 Clitarchus hookeri | reverse complement strand
ATCTCGCCTTCCATCCTCCCCCCCTCCTGGCGTTACGATCACAGCGGCGATAGCAGGATATATTCGTTCTCCTTTCGACTGACAATGCCGTCGTCCGCAGACAAGGCGATAACTCAGAGGCCCCCCATTCCGGGAAATGGGGCGGAGCCAGAGATATTTCGTGAAGTAGGGAATGGAAAGTGCCAATACCTTAGTTATAGGGAACGAACAATTTCACGGTTTCATTTGTATATAGTCTTGTGATTGAGCCACATTTCTTTTGACAGGCCCCGAAGAACTCTTTATAACAAAAGAAGGGCAAGATTACGTGCAAATTAGTTGCTAGTTTTAGCGACTTTTCATTGTGCCAGCTGGCTGCAGTCTAGTCGCGATTTCTTCACGCTTTTGGAATCAAACCTTCACCCTATGTATGACGTTTTTGGTTGTTTCCTAGATTTGTCACGTATTAAAAGCGTTTTATGTGTGTGTTAACATAAAAGTACCTTATTTTTAGTTAAATTGAAATTTTCTTCATGTTTTATATGTAAATAATAACATTAAATTTATAATTGATATGAATAAAACAGGGAGAAAAAAGGTGTAACGCATAGTATAATAAATATTTCTCATGCAAAATAATATTACAATAAGTGCGCACGAATGAGGTGTTTTGTCCCTTTGGTGTAATTTGCAATAGTTATAAAATTTTAGCTTTCATGAGGCGGAGAAATATCCTAGAAGTAAAACGTTGGCAGTGTTTCAGAAAAGTTGGAGACGTGAAATGGTTCATTGTGGAAAACGCGGGGAAAAAGTAATACGACCTCTCACCTAGCGTCGTTGGTAAGGAAGAGGTACCCCTCACGGTATACTATAGGCACAGTGAAGGATCACATGCATTTCCCCTAGCCCAGGCATAGATTTTCATCAATAAAGTCATTTACTCCCAAGTTTAAATCAGTGCATTAGGAAATTTAGTCAGTGGGAAAAAAATACCCATATGCGGCGTGTCGGGAACCGCGGTGGAGCAGCCCTCGAAAACCTCCTTGCGCAGGAGGCAGTCCACGTGTCTTCGTCCTGCTGCAGGTAGGCCGGAAAATACTTGAATACGGTCTAAATTTCGTAAGGTGTGTAAACCAGGAGAAATTCTTTCTTCAGGTACGGTAACTCGTCCCGTTTGTCCAAGGCACAAAGCGAGCGCACCCTTCCAAATGCCAAAATGGCCGAAAGGTTTTATGGCCACTCAGGCAATACACGCACATTTCTAGTAGCGAGAAAAATGACTTATTTACGAGGGGTCTCCGGGGTGCGTCTTATAAAGAGTTTTTAAGGGGAAAAAAATATTCCTTTAAGTAGGCCGCCGATTGGTCGGAACGAAGGTTTTCGAAATCACACGAGCAATTATACAATCCATGAGATTGTAACGTGACGTGGTTATCCAATGAGAATCAGGGGTGGAGGTGGAGTCCTGCCAAAATATTGGTCGAACGAAGGTGAATAATTGGTGGAGGTAGTGATGGGTTGAGGCAATAAGCCGATGAGGAACAGTGGTGTAGGGGAACCGACTAATTGGTCGGACGAAGGTTTCCGAAAACACCCGAGTAATTAGTCAATGAAAAACATTGGCGAAGCAATGAAATATATTGAAAGGGGTTGAGCAATTAGCCAAATACAATCGGGGGTGGGTCTATTAGTCACTTAAATAAACTGGAAAGGGGGAGCTGAGGGTGTCAGTCGTCTGCTGCCTGCGGTGCTGGGGACAGCACCAGCAATGTCAAACAAATGACAAACGAAAAAACCAAGATGGTGGTTGATCGAAGGTGAGAGACAAACTCCAGTAATAAATAAACAAATGACAAACGAAAAAATTCAAGATGTCGGACGTTGGCTGTGACACGTACCAATATGGCGGTCTGCACTTACCAAGATGGCAGATTGCTACACTTTTAATATGGCGTACTGCACCGATCAAAATGGCGGACGGCTGCACCTACCACGATTGCGGTCGGTCGCTGTGACTCCTACCAAAATGGGGGACTGCACCTACTAAGATTGCGGACTGCACCGACAAAAATTACGGACGGTGGCTGTTACACTTACCAAGATGGTGGGCTGCCCCTACCAAGATGGTGGAATGAGTATAGGAGGGAGGGGTGTCTGGAAAAACTCCATAAATAGAATTTAGTTTTTTAAGTTTTTAATAAATTGTTTCATAATTTGTAAATAATTTTTTTTAAATCGGTAATGTATTTTTATAAATTATTTGAAATATTTGAATTTTTTTAATTGTTTCGATTTTCTGGATTTTTCAAGGTTAAAGGTCACCGTGGCCAAGATAGGGGTGTAGGTCAACTGTATACGAGATGGCCGCCGGCTGACCGGAGTGACAGAGCACGAACAGCTCCGACGCTCCGGTCCTAAGTCCCGATGTGCCAAAGTCCTTATAATCCCTCTACTATAGTGTTGGATTGATTTGACATCTACTGTGTGAACATTTGGCGAGCCGTAATATCGTCGCGTCGTTAGGAAAATAGAATGTGCCATATTATTAACCCACGGGTGTTTAACAACTATTTTTATGTAACAATCGCCTTACAATAATGGAACACAAATCAGGACAACTTGATTCACGAATATGCTGTTTCATCTCACGGTGTTTCTGATATTTTGCAAATGAATACTTTTAATTCCCAATTTTCAAGGGCGTGTCACTGCCTTAATAATCACATCAGGTCACAGGTCGTAGTACGTTTGCTACCCCGTTTACATAATGAGACTTTTCACCATGTTTGCAGTTGGACTTCAGGATAATCCTGTTTATAGAGAACTGTGAATTACGGAATTCACTAAATTTTGAATTACCTTATTCACGCATTCATTTAATTTTTGTGAGCTGCTTTTTTTTGCGGGAAGTAATACCGTTTCCCTACATTCAATTAAAGTGAACCATTCTTATAGAAAACATTAAATATTAATTGTAGACCACTATAGGGAGTATTGCACAATTTGAAGTGTAGGCTAGACTGCATCTAAAATTAAACTAATCTCACTCGTAAACATATGTTAAACAATTCCTGTAACTTTTGATATATATTTTCGTTTTGCCTTATGATAAGTATTTTTCCTGTTCAAAATATTGTGTTGCCAAAAATTTTAATTTTAACTTGCATTAATATTGCAGGAGAATGCAATGATAAGTACCATTTTTTTTTCGAATATACTTATTTATATCAATGACAAATCGTAAAAATATGTGAAATTTGTAATTATCATTTTCAAAACGTCGTGGCTCGTGTTTCATTTAGGTGCTCTTTGCCGACGAATCACGTGGTCATTGCTGTAGTAGTTCGAACCCAAACAGCAGCCGATATCAGAAGAAAAGCTGCAAACGTGAAGGTGTTGAATTTAAATCCAACATGCACTTAGATCTTCGTCGGTATAAGAAACTGCTATAGATATTATTATTGAGGTAAATAAGAACCTGTGTTGATTTTGCTAACGTGTTTAAAAAAAAACCAGAGGGCCGATAAAACGAAATATTTTGCGCTAGTTTTTCCGTGAAACAATTAACTGACTGCCATCTTGCGAAACACTGAACATATTGGCTTGGGCCAGAACTGCCAACTGTTGAAGCACGGAAAAATAGTTATGAATTCACACTGCAACAGAAGCAATGCTGTGTACAACACGAACAGTTTGATTCTGTTGAGTTTAAATTTTGCGTAAACCATAGTTTGCTGTCTCCCTTCCCAATTTTTCTTTTATTTCGCCGAGTCCTGGTAACAGATTTCTCTACAAAGACGAATAGCAGAGGGCATTACTATATTTTATTTTTCGCCGCGCTGCGACGGACCGTGTTCGAAGTAAACACTTTTTAACATTCCCATATATTTTCTTGCGGACAGGAGGGTTTCGAGTCGGCTGTTTTGAAACTCCCGGGCCTGCAGGATATTGGCAATTTATAGGAAGCGGAGGTCGGGACGCTAGAAAGGGATAATATTTTTCCGCGTGCCAGCGAAAAGCGCGGAAGGGGGGGCGAGGAGTAAGAGGACAACAGCGGACGACAAGAGGAAGGAAGAGACGGTGAAAGGACAGGAGGCTGTCGGTCCTCACGGGGCGAGGGGGTGCAAGAAGAAGGTCCATATGTCCCCGAGGTTACGTCGGTAACTGAACCAGAGGATTCGGCACTTCCTCCCCAAGGGCTGCGAAAAAAAATTGAAAATCCTGTGAAAAATGTAACGGCTTGCCGGGAAATTGTGGGAAATCCTCCAGCGCTTCCCGAGCAGCTGGTTGTCAATGTTGGAGGGTTACCACGATTGGATTTTTTTTTAACGCAAACGCGATTACACTTACCCTACTGTACCGTGGACGCTGTGAAAGCAATCTTGCATTGCAACTCCATATATGGCTGTTACGAACGTGGTAGATGGAACGATGAGTAAAAGGGTTGTCCACGTTTGTGAACAGCCAATGGAATTGGCTTCAAAATTGGCGTGTAAGTAGAAATTTTGTCAGGTTTTATTACCGGCCAACAAGTGGTCAATAATAATTTATTTTATGATGCCACTGACAACTTTGATTTATGAAAGTCCTCACGTACTAACCGAATTATTATTATTATAAGCAAGTAACCGACTTCTTCACACATTTAACGGATGTATTATCCGTTCTCGATCGTTCTGAATTTTCTCCTAGTTCCAGTTATTATTGCAGTGTCATTTTTGTTTTGTTTTGAAAGTGAAGCGACTGCTTCCTCCTTCTTAGTATTTGTTGATATGATGCGTACACTTCGCCAGTTTCTCAAAAATCGCCAACTGGGTAATGATGCGGCCATGTAGCATTCTTCTGCCAGTAGACAACTTCGTCTAGAAGCGGTACCTCTGCCTTGTAAACGAGGTTGAGGCGGCAGATAACTGGCGGTAAAGTCATGATACCTGCGTTGAGTGAGTGAGCGAAAGATATTTGGGCGACTCTTAACATCGAGGTCTTAAGAGCCGATAAGGTTGAAGCGAGGTGAGCATGGAGCAGCGGCGAAATGAATGGGCGGGGAAACGGGAGATCCCCGAGAAAACCCGCTGAGCTGCGGCATTTTCCGGCACGATTCCCACGTGCGAAAAACAAGGAGCGACCCCGCCGGGAATGGAGCTCTGTTCGCCGAGGTAGAAGGCGAGCAGTAAAACCACTACACCACCGCTGCCCCTACCTGCGTTGAGGAATTTCTGTATCAAGGCTCTGGCACAACTGGCAAAGTTGGTGGCAGAGCACGTAACTAGTGAGTTCCGCTCGACTACAATCCATTCACGGTTAATTCAAACATTTCTGAAGCCCTCCTTACGTTCTACTTCCAGAATATTCCTCCGCCTCGTGCAAACTAAGCTTAGCTATTTCTTGAAAATTACACCAAAGGGCAACGCACCGAATTCGTGCGCACTCAGTTGTAATAATATCTTGCATGGTAACTATTTCTGACTAGGCGCTACCAACACACATGTTTTCCCAGTGTTTTTTAAAAAAATAAACTATTGTAATTTATAAATAAAATATAATTGAAACTTAAATTTAACGAAAAATAAGATGCTTTTATGTTAACAGAGGTATGAAACAGTTGTGATACATGGGGTATTTGGAAATAACTAAATGCGTCATACAATGGGTGATTTTTTTAAAAGGTTCGATTCAAAAAGTGTGAAGAAACCGTGAATAGATTATACGCCTCTATCTGTGATGTTAGTACGTGCTGGATTTGTGGTACGAGGCAGATAGTGGGTGGAGTTTGCGAACTTTATATTTAGAAGGTTTCTGGACACAGATACCATCGCGTGATTACCGCTAACGATTAATGAGGACTTACTTTTATGATGTCACTAAAACTCCTGCGCAGTAGAAGAAGAAGAATTTCACCGAATTTATCCTCGCCTGTATTCAGCATTGCCATTATGACTTGTGTTTTCGTGAACCATCATCTGTAATTCATTTATGGCTAAATTACTGTCGACGAGAGTACACCACACACCCTCACTACAAACAGTCTGTTCTACCAAAAAAATGCATTTATTTTCTACAAAGAAAAGCTGTGATTGATGAGGCTGCTCGATGCTCCTCACCGCTAAGGGATTTCAAAACTCGAAAATAATTTTGTAAATTGTTAACACATTAGAAATTTTTTATTCTGATATGTGACGGGGGCTTAAGAAAAAGGTACGGCAATCATGGAAAATTATTTTCCATAAACAAATAAAATAAATCGTAAAATATTCAAATGTATAAACATTTTATACAAATTTAAAAACTGAACAAACTTCAAAATATTTGGCAAAAGTTGAAAATTACTACTTATACCATTAGAATGGCATGAAGATAATTCTCTTGGTGAATTTGTTATGTGGTTCGCCTGTATTTCAAAGTTTAATTTGTGAAACCAATGTTTACAGTCGAAATAGTTAGAAGTTAAACCGCTTCCGCAGGCGAACCGAGCGGCGGATTTCAAATAGTAGCGATGTGTCGCTCCTCTCTGGCTTAAACCAAAATCTGCGTTAAAGTAACGTTTCGAAATTTGTATGAAAAACGAATGTAACTAAAAATTGCCTCATTCACGCTAAAAGTGATAAACGTTAAATTTCAAATGATTTCATAATTTTATCACGCTACCGTTGATATCATTTCATAAACCCATAAAATATCCGCAAAATTTAGTTAAAAGTATGTTTGTAGAACGACCTTGTAGGCGTCGCGTTTGTCCAGTTCTTACGGCATGGATAAGAAAAATAGACGTTCTGAGCACCGAGGTGTATCTCGAGTGGCACAGAAGCCACTTTAACTGAAAAAATCGGTTATTAAGTGTCTGCGCATCATCGTGTTACTTCAAACCCTAAATTTAACATTAAATTGGTCCTTGGGGTTTTAGATAGAAACCCTCCAAATTTTTTCATACCTTCTATGTGAATTACATATTTAAAGACATTTTTATTGTTTGTAACACTAGAATATAGCAAGGTAGATCCATTTTTGGAAAAATATGCTAAGTATTAAAGGTTAAAAGTGTAGAGTCTCTAAACAAATTTAAGTTGAAGACCTGTTACAATGAGAATGGTCGCCCAATATTATCAAAATGTTATTTAAACATTAGGGTGTCAGTTTAAATGACAAAGAACTGCATTGACAGGTATTTAGTAAATACACCAACATACGTCTAAAACAGCGATTCTGCTAAATTATTGTGAATGTTGTCGCTCAGAGACGGAACCCGCGAACTCACGAATGCTCGTCAGGCATGCTAGTAGCATTAACGAGCATGCTGGGTGCATTTGCGATCGCGTCTCAGGTACGAGTAGCCGAGGATAGTACGACCCTAGTTTCCTTCGTTACCTACAGCAGTTGTATTCTGTAAGCTAGACAATTGACATACAGTAATTACAGCGACGACGAATTTGACTTGTTTCCCATCACTCAAATTGGTGTAGTTAAGACGGTCACGAGAATAAAATCAAAAGTAGTAGGAGCCCACAAAATTTCCCTCAAGTTCATTTTTTTTTCATTATGCCAGTAATCATAGATTCTCTTACTGATATATGTATTTATTCAATAATTAATGTTGAATACCCGACAAAATGAAAAATGGCACACGTTATCCTCATCCCTAAAAATAGCACACCTACTTCAGATCGATATTACAGACTACCTTAATTTTCTAAGGCCCTTGAACATAAAGCATGTGATCAAATCCTATCTGACTGATCTTCATGTGATCTACTAAACCAAAACCAATCTGGTTTCCGCCCTAGATTTAGTACCACCGCAGCTGTGGTCAAAATTACAGATGATCTGAGACATCACATGGAGAACAAAGAAATCACCATTGTTATACTACATGATTTTTTCCAACTCAGTGAGCCATGACATTTTGCTTCTCGAATTAGGTAAATATTTTTAATTTTCTAAAGCCCCTTGCGGTGAGTAGAAGCGTACTTGAAAGGGCGACAATAGTGTGTTAATTTTAATGTACTTCCTCGGTATGGCTCCAGCTATCTAGCGGAGTAGAAGGTTCCGTTTTAGGCCCACTTTTGTTCTTTCTCAATTTTTACAGACCATTTACCGTAATGAGTAACCTTTTGCAATCATCATTTATACGCAGACGACTTACAAATATACATTTCTTCGTCACCTACACAACTTTCTGAGACCTTATTATCACTAAACAAAGATCTGAATTATATTAGAAAAGTATAGGATGAAAACATTTTTTTTTCTTAACGCGGAAAATTAGCAAGCAATATTAGAAGGAACTAAATACTTTCCTTCTGCAGTAGACAGGAGAATACTCACCGAGGTAAAAATGAACGGAAACATTATACATTTCACCAAAACGGTTCGGAAGAAGGGGCTCGTGCTTAACGAAAATTTGACATGTTATGACCATATCGAGGCTGTTAGTAAGAAAATGTTCTGTGCGTTACACGTTCTTAGGAGACGCAAGAATTTTCTGCCTGAATCAACTAAAGTTTGTCTTGCAAATATTCTAATAGTTCCCATTTCGATTACTATAATATTATGTATGGTGATTTAAATTTTTATCCTCTCTACTAGACTTCAAAAACTTCACAACAATCGTATCCGATTTATATTCAATCTAAAAACAAAAAAGTGTGCATATCGGACCTTACTTAAGCAAATTTCTTGGCTACGTTTGAAACAATGAAGGGAACGGCATGCGCGGCTATTACTTTGTAAAGTCGTGAGGCAACATCGGCCATTGTGCCTGTACTCCAGCGTTCTTCCGTTGCAATCGTACCGTAGCACCAGTACTAAGTCCCATAACTCTCTCCTCCGTACTATTCCGCATCATAGGCCTGACATTTACTCCCGATCCTTCTCTGTTAGATCTGTTCGGCTCTGGAACTAACTTGCCAAGAACGTAAAACAATGGACATAATTTACGATTTTCAGAAAGCTTGTACTGAAATTTATGTAGTCAGTGAAAACAGATGGTACCGAATAAATTTCACTCTCTTTTTTTTAGCCTTTTCATGCAAAGGTGACGCATAGTTATGCATGTGTGTGTGTGTTGTTGGGCGAGTGTGTGTGTATGTAAGTGGGCGAGTGAGGAGATTTGTGCGGCTCGTAACAGCGAGGATGGGTGTAAAAGACGAATATATGTGTATTTTAGCATAATATTTTATGTAATTTCTTTCGTCTGTACAATTGTTTTTTAATGTTTCAATTGTAAAGCTGTTATTTTGTCGAGTTCATTTATACATATTTGATATTAATTGTTCTGTTAAGTTAAAAACGTGGGTTATTTTTATTGTTTTTGCATTGACGTAGCGAAAATTTCATTTTGTAATTAGAATTATTACTTATTTTCTGAAGAAAATATTACATGTAATCTGTGGTTAAGTGGCAGACAAGGCCAAATGGCCTTAACGTCGCCACATAAATGAATACAATTATTATCATTAAATTACAATTTGTACTTTCAGTACTACGAATCCGAAAAAAAAGTGGACGCGTTTCTTAATCATTCATTACACATTTTTGCGCATTTCTCTCCGCTATAAGATTTTAAAAGTTTAAGATAAGTGAATAGAAAACTGCACAAAATACACAGTTAATTCGTGTAAGCGCCTTCTGTAATGGCGAAAAACGGAACTAATCTCCGAGTCTATAAAATACGGAAACTGTTCTTATTACCTAAAGCTTCGGGTGTCGAATACCAACAATGACCAAGATAAGTAAAGTGTTCTTTTCCGCTGTATCCCTTGCCACGAGTCGTCGGTTTTACGGCAATTATGACATTTAACGGCCGACAAACCACACGCAACGTGTTTTACCTGAGTAAATGAAATGTACGGGATCGCTTGCAGTTTCAGTCCCTCGAAACACAGGCGTAGCCGATATTGCGAGATCCACTCCAGTGAAGTACCCGATGGCACTGCGATGTGGCTTGAGCAACATTCGGTCTGTATTATATACAATAAATTATCTTATTAGGCCTACTAGAAAGATTAATTATTGTCCAACAAAATCTGTGGTGGATGTCAAAACATTATCCATTATCCTCAAACGTAAATAAATATTTTATTACTCATGAGCAGAAAGTTTGAAACAAGTAAGTCATATTTGTCAGGATTTTGAAAGTGATACACTGAATTTTGAGACTCTGAGACGATCAGTTCCTAATATATTTTTATGGTAGCTCAAAACGTGAAATTCGCTAAAATTGGCGTACTTACGTTACTTCCCTGATATATTTCAACTGGCGTTTTTCACCCATAACGTAGCATCATTGCTGATGTATTGTATCGTACAAATGAGATTAAGCCGTATTGGTTTCTTAATACTATATGCATCCATCGTGAGATTCGGTGATATGAACAGGCCTTGTTTAATGTTAGGGTAATCACTTCGAGCGGCAAAATAAAGTCTAGGTCGTGACTAAGATATTAACTAGTATAATAACTAAGAAAAAGTCATAAGGCCTTGACGTAACGTAAGCTGTGCTAAGTTGCATTTAGAAGTGTTCTGAGTACCGTACATGTATAAAATTATACAGTACAGTGTGCCTTGTGCTAAGGCCGATTATGTCACGTGGCATCAAACCAATGTGAACACACTTAGCGTTAACGTGAATACAGCACTTGTGTGAAATACTGTTCTTAATTATGTACACTGAAGAGCCAAAAAAACTGGTACACCTGCCTAATATCGTGTAGGGCCCCCCCGAGCACGCAGAAGTGCCGCAAGACGACGTGGCATGGACTCGACTAGTGTCTGAAGGTATGCAGGAGGGAATTCACACCATGAATCCTTCAGGGCAGTCCACAAATCCAATATTTGCCAATTTGAGAAAGGGTTGCACGTCTGTCACGTTTAATGATTCTCGTCAGTAGTCGTTCGTCCCGTTCTTTCACGATATTTTTACAGCCGCAGCGATGTCGAAGATGTGATGTTTTACCGGATTCCCGATATTCACGGTACACTTGTGAAACGGTCGTACGCTAACATCCAAATGTTGTCGCTACCTTGGAGATGCTATGTTCCATCTCTCGTGCGCGGACTATAACACTGCGTTCAAACTCACTTAAATCTTGATAACCTACCATTGTAGCCGCAGTAACCGATCTAGTTGCCGACCGCATCGCGTTACTCTGTTTGGTTCCATACATCTGTTATTTGCATACGCACGCCTATACCAGTTTATTGTTCTTCAGTGTATAACTTGATCAAGCAGAACTTCTATAGTAAGCAATACATGGTAATGTTTGTCAAAAATAGCCAACAAGACTGAATATATATTCGTTTTGCATACAAACTTCTACATCCTTACACAATAATCGGCCAGACAAAAAAAACAAGCTGTTGCTATCATGCACATGTGGTTCTCTCCCTCATGGTCTCTTAAATACTCGCGTTCCAGACACACACGTGGTTCGATCGAGGTACTGCACTCAAGCCTACTGTCTGTCCAGTGCAGTATACTTGAACTGTATCACCACTTATTGCGTCGAACCGTCTCTGGAAGTAGTTCCCTCCAAAGTCTTCTCCAGCATGTGGAGTTACAACCACTGACAGCACGAGTACACTGTTAGTGGGTTGGACTCCAGCAGGAAACTCCGCTAGGGGCTGCGGTTTGTTTCCGTGGCATTTTTTATTAACACAGAGGAGAACTGGCTCCTTATCGCGGACAGAACAATGATCTGAACGTTTTGTATATATAAACAGGATGAGTATTAAAGAATACCTTAAATCTGAAAGTCTATAATATCTAAACCAAACCACCTACAACCTTGGTTTACCAATCAAATGAACCATGGAACTGTGAAGTTTGTTTACAATATCTTCATACATTTTCAATGTGACCACCACGAGCGGCCTACACGACATCTACGCGATAATAGAACTCGTTCCGCACTCATGTCAGCATGTCCGGTGTTAAATTTTGGATGCCGTCCGTAATTCTCGTTTTGAGGTCGTCAATGTTAGCTGGCAATGGTGGACGAAACACTTGATCCTTTATGTTCTCCCATTGAAAAAATCGCACGGGGTAAGATCCGGGCTTCTTGGGGGCCAGTGATGAAGAGCCTGGTCACCAGCTGCTCCTCGACCAATCCAGCGTTGCGGCAACGTCTCGTTCAGGCATCCGCGAACAGCTAGGTGCCAATGGGGTGGCGCACCATCCTGCTGGAAAATAAAGTCACCGCCACCTCTTCTAACTGAGGAAACAACGACTGTGTAAGAATGTCCAAATAAAGGATTCCAGTAACAGTGGGCTCGTGAAAAAAGAAAGGGCCGAAAACAGTGTCTTTGGATACAGCGCAAATCACGTTCACTTTGGGGGAAGCGCGTTCGTGTTCGGTGGTTTCATATGGAGGCTCCTGACCCCATATCCGCACGTTGTGCCAGTTCACTTTGCCATTTGTATGGAACGTCACTTCATCGCTAAAAACCAGCTTTGACACGAAGGCATCGTCTACCTCGTTCTGGGCAAGAACGAACACGCAGAAATCACGTCAAAGTTCTTTATCCCTTTCGGCAAGAGTCTGTACAAGCTGTAACCTGTATGGTTTGTACAGCAATCGCTTTCGCAACACTGTCAATACCGTCGCCATTGTGATGCAGACTAACACATAACACACGCTCATAGTACGGTGACTGACGCTTCCAGCGTCATCTCTCGACAAATAAAGGAAACATCAGACCCTCCTCTTCGCATTGGCGTGACGAATGCGAACTCACTTCCCCCTCACCACCTCAAACCGAGAGTTACGAACGCCATCCAAACCGTAACACCGGAAATGCTGATAAGAGCGTGGAACGAGTTTGATTATCGCGTAGATGCCACATTGAACATTGATGAATGTATGGTAAACTAACTTCACAGTTTTGCGGTCCATTTGATTCGTCAACCAAAGTTGTAGGTTGTTTGGTTTCGCTATTATAGACCTTCAAAGTCGGGGTATTCTTTTATACTCATCCTGTATCTGTGTCTGTGTGTGTGTGTGTGTGTGTGTGTGTGTGTGTGTGTGTGTGGGGTGTAACTTGAAATTCTGTGATTGCATTTGAGTTTGGCCATGGAAAGTGTACAAACATTAAAAAATACAGTAAAGTAATTATAGTAGTAAAAAAGCCACGGTGTTGTGTCACAGAAGACTTTTTTCTGCGAAACTGGCATCCTCACTCTAATTTATATTTTGCTTTTATGATTCAAACCTCACTAATTATCATTATGGCTACGTAGTAGATTGCATTTATCTTGTTATCTGCGCGTCGTAAAAAAACAACATTTAATTTTGATTGTCTTCACTAACGTTTAAAGGCGAGCTTTTGAAGGCAGCCGGAGAAACGGAGTTCCGTTTGCTTGAAGTTACACACTGTAAGTTTAGCAATACGGCTGAGCTCGTGGTCGAATTCATGGGATTTATTTTGGTTACCTTAGAGGTTTACTGCGACGCAAAATGATAAATACAGTAGTAAACGTACTTTAGCATCACTACTTTTTTGAGAAACGTGGAAGACCATAAATATTTCACATTATTAGCTACATCAATTGCACACTCTATAAAGTAAGCAGAACATAACCTCAGCATGGCAACCATTTTCGTTACAATGCTACTGAATAATACACCCAATCTCTAGATTAGAATAGAGGAGCTTAAAAGACAGAAATGACATGCAACTGACGTACAGAATAAAATTTTTCTCTCATACAGGTATTGTCCATTCACGATAACATCAAACTTTTCTGAAGCCCTGCTCAAGTTATACTTTTGACTACCGATTGCGCACCCTTTCGAAACATGTAAATATGAACACTGCCGCGTGACTTCTACGTCTTAACTGCCAAATACTTTGTTTACTGATTTCAGCTGTTCAAAGAATTCTGTCATATTTCACAAACCATTTAATACGAATGTTCACAATTTAGGCCTACATCCATATTTGGGTCAGTTATGACTTTTTAACAATGTCTGTATTGACAATACCTTCTACGGTTAATGTTTTACATTGTTAACATTTGGTATATACCACATATAACATTACATCTAATACACGTTATTTTGCTGTGACTGTTTAACCCTGTTACACAACTGTCGGGAAAAAGAATTGTAGTATTTAACCTTTTGTTGTGGATACGTGTTGAGTTATTTCGTTAAAAGGACGGCCTCGGTTAGAATAAACATTAAAACGAAGGATCAACCAGTCCAACGAATATACAGTTAATTAAAGTACTGAAATCGCACGTAGTAGCGACACACTGAAATGAAAGTGGTGAACACGCACGCAAATAGGCCTACCGTAACTTTTATTCCACTCATATTTATTTTCATAGGTACTTAGTTTTGCTATGTTAATTTAATTATTTATTTGAACTTTCCTGGCTGGGCTTAGTTTTTTTTTTTTTGGATCGTGGCAAACATTCAAATTACAGAAACGTAAGCACGTTAAACAACTGCGTTTAAAACACCTATGTTTAAGTTATAAAGTCGTGGAAAAATAAACAGACGTGATTTTCTAATAGTAGTTAATTTCGTCATAAAAACAGCTCACTGTTAAAACGTAACGTAAAGACAACAATACTATCTCACGCAGCCGGTCACGACACGCGTTACAGTATTCTCATTCCTGCCGCGGAAACACAGATTTATCATAACATCGTAACTTGCCTGAGTCGTTGCTGCTCCTACTGTTTTTAATTCGTATTGGATACGGAATAAATATAACAAGTTATTGAAGATATTAAGATAAAGTTTAATTTATTAAAGAATACAATACTGTAAAATTAATCACAGTGTTATATATTTGTAGTATACAAGTTATTAAAACAAAATAGGTTGACATGTTACTACTAGGGTGTTTTTTCAAAGGTTTCTTTCAAATCATCTGAAGAAATCTGAAATGGACTATAGTTACTAAAGGAAGATGGATTCATACGCTTGCAGACCATGCCGTCTAGACAGAACAAGCTGAGCGGATTTCAGTGGAAGCGATTCACCCGTCACCAGAATTCCTGCTTTATCTGCGTACCCGTAAATCCAGCTTCTTTTCTGTTTGCCCATCAGCTGCCAAGAAGCGAGTTATCATTCCTTTTCAAAATTAACTGTGCCGAGAGGATGTTGAGATTTTGCAATTAAATTATTTTAAAATTTCATTTATCTTTGTATCTTTCCGATGCAGGTAACAAACATCGTATTTTCTTTACATAATTTATAAGCGTTAAACTCGAACCCCCCNAACGGTTCGGGTTCAATTCCCGGTGGGGTCGCTCCCGGATTTTCATACGTAAGAATCGTGCCGGACGATGCCACTGGTAAGCGGGTTTTCTCGGTATCTCCTGTTTCTCCAATTTTGGCATTCCGGGACTGCTCCATACTCACCTGATTCACCCGTATCGACTCTCAAGACCACGATGTTAAGAGCCGTTCAAATTTCCACTCCACTCGACACCTCATTTTAGATCTCAGTCATTTCGGTTTGCTTTTGACACCACGCGCTTAACTGTGGGTAATATCTGTGTTCTCTGCGCGGATAACGCAAAACCGGGGAGAGACTCTCTGATACGCTGCTGGTGGTATCTGCTCCATATGTTCGGCATGATCTGTGAACGTGTGAACCCGCCTTGACTGTCGCTATATAAAGACATCATAGATTTACAGAACGGGGCCCGAGATACGGCCAGGCCACAAGCTCGCAGGAAACTCGGATGTCGTAATGCGACCGCCTGTGGGCTTGCTCGCATCATTTTTCGAAGCTCTTTGCCAGCTCGCCAAGCGTTCATAATTTGAGAGCATATTGGCGTTCCGTCCTTTCGAAGAGCGTCGTCATTATGTGCAGGAATTACTGGCTTTGCCGGAACCGTCCGCACATTCCCGACTTCATGGTTTTTACCGGCTCCGTTATTCATGAGGCAACAAATGGGGACGCATAGCCTCTCTCTAGATTTACATAATTAGGAATGTTTTCTTCTCTCCTCTTGTTCGCGGTTGGTCAGAGTCTATTATCAGCTGAACGTCACCCCACACGCTCTGCCATCGATAGCTGATTATATCCCCCATGAAGAGCAGTTAATCCTTACAAGTTCCGTTTTAGAATAATAGCCAACTAAAAAATGTTTTTAATGGCACTGAAAAGATAATGTAAAATCCCCTGGAAAGTAATTTTGGTTATCTCTTCAGTTATTCAGAGAGGGGTGTATTAACGAAAAATTAGTATATGTTACCGATATAAACTCTTTCGAACCTCAATAGTTTTGAGTGGGAACTGCTCACGAATAGCATTTAGTAAACTTGATAACTTTTTTGATTGTTTTGATTCCTCATTTCATCTTCAAGAGTGTTTGTTTAAAACTTGTCACTAGCTAAAACTTTTAAAATAAAACAATAGTTCAGTCACATAACTTGTAAAGAAGGTTAGGGATATGGCTTCATAAGGCAACGTCAATCCTAAGAACTACTTTGGATGGTCTGGATGTAGCGGAATGCCATAACCTTAAGGACGAGAATATTTTTTTAAATGTATGTGTTATAGGTTTTTTTAAGAAAACATTATGTTTTACCTATTAACGCCTCCATTTCATGTCAGCAATATAAATCGGAGCGGCCTACACGCTACATAAAAAAAATTCACCGACATGCTAAAAGTCATGGAATACGGTTCTAGTATCGTGTAGGCCCTCTTCTAGCCTATCAAAGTGCAGGAACTCGTCGTTGCATCGATTACACAAGTGGACGAATCACCTTTGGAGAGATGTTGGTCCATGCCGTCTGGATAGCTATCCACAGCTCCCTGATATTTGTAGGTACGAGTAAATCTCCCTTCCACGTCCTATAAATGCTCGAGGGGTGTCACATCGGACAAACAAAGTGGCCAAGGCAGTCGTGGAAACTCTCCAGAATGCCCCTCGAACCAATTATAGACAACTTGGGCCGATGACACAGTGCACTATCATGCTGGAATACCCCATCGTTTTGGGGTTACTCCAAGTGACAGAAGGGCTACAATGCAATGCCATGACCCGCACACACTCGCGTGATGTCAACAGAACAACTGATGCAGGTCTGGGCATTTCCAAGACGAGTGCCCCCTTTTACATGCTGTTACCCCACGAATTTTGGCATGTTAACTCGCACGTTAATCGAAATTATGAATCACGAGTGCTTGCACCGCAAGCTGGCATCCCTACTTTATACGTCAAATGAGGTCGAAAGTGACATAAAAACGTGACAACAAAAAGTTTAAAAACCTCAAGCCACATAACTCACGATGGCAATGCATCTTCATTCAGAACCAAATACTGAAATGTGTACAAGCGAGGGTGAACTGCTGATCGAGTAACCATTGAATACACGTATACACTGCACCAGAAATCACACCACACCTGAAAACACATCGCAACCTTCCTACAGCTTGCAGAATTTCCAGCTTACGGTTCTTTATTGCCAAAAGGAGAAACTTTTTCTCCGCAACGTCGTGGATTAGACTAGCTCGAAAGACTATTTCTTTTCTGCTTCCCGGATGAAATCCAAGCACGAAGGCAACGAAAGCGACGTCAATCGAAGCGTAAACGCATTTATATTCCGCGCGTGCGTGCCAGCGGGCAGGGATTGTCGTAAAATTTTTAAGTGAGTTTGTGCGATTTCCATTTCTTCGACGCGGTGGCGTGAATGACTCGCTGGAGATACATGGGGGACATTGTTATTCATCAATTCCGGCATCGCTCTACCGTGCGTGTCTCGGAGGGAAAAATAACTGGCGTGTCGGAGTGGGAAGTCTTCTCCCATATTCACCTTGAGGTATGGCCGTGGTCAGTTTCGAACACCGGTTTTCTTCCTTTCGCTCCTCCGGAGCGCTTAGCATATGAGCGATTGGACGCAGCGGTACTGGAAACGGTTATGGAGGCGGGAGGGGCGGTAGCTTCTTCGTGAATTCTTCTGCTGCTTCTTCGCTCTTCGCCCCGCCCCCCTGCCGAAAAACCGCGGGCTCCGATTCTCCAGGGCGGAAGAATCGTATCGGAAAGGAATTTCTGAATTCGGGGATCGCTCATCGTGTTCCGATATGCGATTGTGACGCGCGGTTTTTCGAAACGCCGTTCAGCTTCTTCTCGGAATATCTCCCTCTGTCTCTCTCTCTCCTTCACACTTCCCACTGCGTGTGTAATGGACTGTGAGTTTCTTGTCTGTTACGTACGAAAGAAAATGCAAATAGCATTTCAGTAATTTTTTTTTACCTCTGGCCGTTATCTCTTAAGCCTTCAGCGCTGGGAATGTATAGAATTCGCATTAGTAACATAATGGTTATACGTATACTTTTGAAACACTGCTGCAGCAATCTTTTTGGTGTGCAAACTGTGTTAGAGTTTGTTTATAATTCACGTTTCTAACAATAAGACGAACTATTTTACGTGAAAATAAATAACACTCAGATTAGCGCGGAATATAACGTTCACCATGCCACGCTTATAAAAAAACATTATTTTGAAGCTTTTTAATGTGGCTAAAAACATTTTCATACTGCTATAGCTTTTATGTTCTGGGTGAAAATCTGCGAAACTATTATACCGTCTTGCGCTGAAATTTGTTGCAAACTTTCCACCACTAAAATTAAAGGTTCAGTGCTTCAAGTTCGGTAGTAAATTTAGTGTCACGGAAAGCCTACACGCTAGTTCGGAACCTTGTGCGTGGCGGTGTCGGTGTATATGCTACGTGTGCCAGTGTCGCCCTTATCGCTTGCTTGCTGTCGTACCTCGAAAGAGGGGAACATATATTAATATAGACAGGCGACTTGTGAATCTACAGTTGCCAGAGTAAATATACAATTGCACTTATGGAGGTAGGACCAAACCATTTTAAGAAAATCTCAGTGTAAGTTTCGTGTTCACGTGACGAAAAGTCCGGCCGGTAATGATTCCACAAATTGCCCCATAAAATTCCTCAGAAAGGGTCAGAAAGTACTGGCACATTCATGTTTCCCATAAGCAAATGCAAGGTCGTGGAGAGAGAAAAAAAAAACAACAAAAAAAAAACATAAGGAATTTTACCTTTACACAAAATGGGAAAACTCTTAATTTAAATTTAATGATTTTAGGCAACACGTTTCTTTGATACATAATTTTATGAGCCCATATTGCAAAAGTTGCAGTTTTTAATGCAGACTTAGTGTTTACAGGTAACTTATTAAACGTATCTAAGCCAGGCACGCCTGTCCCGCCTTCAAAAGTTGTTTTTCCATCGGTTAAGTAGACATCTCTCTCTTGTTTCGGATGGATAGTAACTTAAAGCTAGTTTAGGCAGACTTAAATTTTTTACTTTGTTTATATGAAAGAAACGCGCTTTCATTTTGAACGCGATTCTCTCTTTAGTAACTTTCATGTCTGCATATTAACTTAATTTCTTCACTTCTTACCGTGCCTTACATTTTTTTTGTAAGCACGCAAATTCCGATGCCATGGAGTCTCACTGGAAGGGTCACGGCGTGTAAAACGTTTTTCTGGTTTCTGTCTTGCCTTGTTTAATACATTACGCTATAATGTTGCCTACTCACTAGTATTTCCTAAAAATTTTTTTCGTTCACAGTTTTTCGTTAGTTGTTGGTGATTTCGCTTTTCTCCTGTGCGGTGACTTTTCCCTCCCTTCTAATACTAACGGCCGCGAAGACTGTGCGACATGGGGACCCATCACATCACAGCGCAATTCTTTCGCTGAAATGTCTGTACAGTATAAACATTCTTGAATTATTACAAACAATTCTTTGGAAACTAGTTGCCAAACATTTTCTTGCAGCTCTACAACAGAAATATTGTATATGTACAAAACATCTTAGAAAACATACAAAGTTGTTTATGCAGCTCGATATTTGTAACAAACTCGAAGTTTTACAACACTTGCTTGTTAAAATTACTTATTAGTTTTACACATTCCACACTAACGTTTTGTGCAATTTACTATGATTTATTTGTAGTGTAAGAAAAAAAAATAATTACAGGGTTCAGCATGCGTAGCTGTTGATGCACAATCGAACTGTTTAGAAGTTGAATGGGCATTCCTGAAATGAACATTAGAAAATTCTTTCTGTCCATTACTTGCCGACTTTTACTGAACGTTGTGTTGGAAAGTTATTTTACTCTCGAGCCTCCGTCGGTCCGATAGCCCAGGTAGTGCTGAATGGACTCATGGTGGCAGTTGGCTGAAAATTCGCTACAATTGTGAATGAGGGTTCGTTCCTAGACGAAGACAAACGATACCGCTAGAAAAAAATGATGAAAGTTCAAGAGCATGAGAGAGAGAAACACTCTGTTATTGCCTTTGTTAAGAGGGCGAAACTTAGCCTATATGTTTTTGTCCGTAAGTGCCTGTATTATGATGTAAAAACTAGCTATAGTACTCATAGCAATTCTAGAAGCAAGTAGTTACAAGTACTATCATTATATTTAAAGCGAATTGCAAAAAAAAAAAAATACTATTGGAATTGAGCTTCATTTGTTTGAACTACGTTGGAACAGGAAGTAATGCAATAATAACGCGTCTTACTTTGATGATGGCTTCGGCAAGGCTTAATTCGGCGGCCTGCCTGAACGCTCCATCACAAGTACGATTGCAACCAGGCCAGTGGGAAGCAGACTGCAGTAATCAGGATGCTATCGCCCAAATCCCGTGTTACTGGAAACAATAAGAACTTCCTCCGCCAGACTGGGAACCAGGCCACGATCACGCGATGACCCGGCGACACACAACACCGCAATATCTCGCGTGGGCTCGGATCTCGCCGCGGCGCCAGCCTGACAAGGTGCTACAGGAGCGTCCAAATGAACTTTCGGCACCCAGTTGAGCCCTTTCATTCCCACATTAATGTATGGTTTCTGGTGTCGCAGAGAAGAACGTTTTTGATTCGTACTGTACTTAAGATAACAAAGAATTTGTTTCACGATCACAACCAATAAGCTGTAGGCTTTGTGCTCGGTGATCAGTGATATGAATCAGTCATAACGTAGGACAGTTTCACGTTTTATGAATGAGTTACCTCCGTGTATGATCATTGTGCACCGAGCCTTGCAGTATACAGTGCCGGTCAGATAAAACATTCCTGTGCAACATGCAGACTGGGCATGGAAGTGTCACAGCGGGACTCTTCTAATTAATAGAACATTTAACGTGGTTCCATGAAGTTTGATGTAGGTTAAAATAAAACACAACATAAAAATACCCTGATTATTATTCTGTAATAAAATTGTTATATACTTCTGTCTACCGACTTATATAAATTATATTAATCTCTCTCATTTTATTCAAAACCGCCTTTGAATAGGTCGTACCATCAAATCCCGCCAATAAAAAAATGTATAAATTGTGGTATAAAAATAACTTCATAGACAATTTACTGTATAACAATGCGTATCCATCAACCTCGCGTCACTTAATCTACGCAGAGATAATGATGTTTATATCCACGTCATACAACGGCCTGTTTAAGTCGCTGAGTCCAGCCTTCCTGACGAATACGGCTAAAACCAGGCAGTACTCCCACAGTCAAGGAATTAAAATACACCGGGCACATCTCGTGTCCACTTAGTACGCCAGTTGACCGGAAAAGTAATGCCCCATTATGGTACAGTCGAGGATCTTCAGTACCCTTCTATATCGTACTGCTCTCAGACTAATCCGCTATCCTATCGGAGTTCCATTTTCACATCTGTAAACTGTTTGCGGATAATTAAGCACTTATGAAAACATTGTTTAGTAACTACCACCGCACAAATTCGGTATCATTCAGACTCACTTAAACTGTAGAACTATTCGTGCGTACTTCAAGAGTAAATTTGACGTTGTTAAGTGAACATTTATATTTTACTAATGTGAGATTTCTTACTATTGTCTGCACGCTATTAAATAAAACTAAATCAATTAAATGAAAAGCTGACGAGTCTGAAAGTCACATAGTTAATACGCGGTTAAGACGCGCCACTAATTTTTATATTTTGTTTCTTAGCGCGAGTATTTAAGTCAGTGTTTTCGCTGAAATTATTTTCAGTTGTTAATTTGATAATTATTCTATTACCGCGAACAGTCCGTGGGCGCAGCCAGGTTCAAGAGCTAGCTGAATTCCAAATTGTTTCAGTTGAGACCCCCTTTCGTGATCGGATGAACTTAACGGTGACGCGTCTCGTGTTTGCCTGCCCGCGAGTCACGGACGTCGATCGCCCGAGCGAGAAAGGTCGACAGGCCCGGCCGGGCGAGGCAGTGCCTATATTTGCACAGAGACACGCGGCAAATGAGGAAAGCCAAGTTGCAAGCGTGCACGCGGCATGTTGACGTCTTGCCTGTGGGCGCGTATTCTCACGCAAGCCGGCAGCATGTTGCCACTGGCCGGTAGCATGCCGAAACGCCTCCGTCGCCGCTTAGCGCCTGGTAACTTACTAGCCAGCCGGCAGCCTAGCTATAAGTCTATTCGCGTGGTATGTTCGCACTTTTCGAATCGAACCTTTGAAAAATCACACCATGTGTTACGTGTTTTGTTTGTTTCCTCGACGCACCGTGTACCACGAGCGCTTTATACGTCTGTTAACACAATCATATGTTATGTATAGTTAACTTCAAATATAACTTATATTTTTTCTATAAATTGTATTATTTAATTTTTAAATAGCAATAAATTCAGCGAGAAAATATGTGTGTTTGGTAATGGCTAGTAAGGAACAGTTATTATGCAAAGTATTATCGGACTGAGTGCGCACGAATGCGGTGTGTTGTTCCTTCGTTGTGATTTTTTTTTTAGACTTAGTTAAAGCTTTGTCTGCACGGGGCGGAGGAATGGCGTGAAAGTATAACCGTAGAAGGGCTTCCGAAAAGTTGGAAGGAAATATGGATGTACTACGTATAATGGAACATCTTCTGAAGCAGGACGTTCGAGAGTTTCGTGAAATAAATCCGGGAATAGGGTGGGCTACTACTGTTTATGATCGCCTCGCCGCGGGCAGCGCCAGCATCGGCAAGTGCGCGGTCAGTTGTTGCGAAGACACGTCGAGTGAGCATCGGAGACCACCGCGCGACTACGACAAGCGTACGAACCTGCTGAGTTGCGGCGAATAGTGCGGCCTGGCTGGCGCGGTGCGATCGCGCCAAAGTATCAACATCTAGTGGCCGTAAGCTCGCCCAGGACCTGAGTGAGGAGTAGTGTGAAGAGAGGGCGATGGTCCTGAGAGGGCGGAGACGAGAAGTGTAGCGAGGACCCAGGGCGAGGCAATAGAGAGCTTGGTAACACGACGAGAGACTACCACCTGAACCCGTGATAGGCGGGTGGGTGTCCACCCACTACACTCTCAGTCTGAATCACGGACAATTTCACTGTTTAAATCAGTTAACAGCACCTGACTTATTCAACTGTCACTTCAGTAAATTTTACCGATGAATTAGTAAAAAAAAAAATGCAAGTTTTCCTTCATTTAACAATTTGGTGACATTGTCTACTGATTCATAAATCACTTCATTCGCTATTTTCCGGTCATTAAACAAGGTGTATCAAATGAAATAACATTAAAAATAATAAATAGCATAATTTTTTTGTTTAATATGAGTTTTTTTTATAAAAGGCCTACCATTTTACGAGGTAACATGAAAATTCAGTATTTCATTTCATTTTAACGTCTTTCATTTCGTTTTTACGTAATGATCATAGTGATCAGTTTGGAGGTTGAAAGTGCGTAAAATGTGGTGCAGTGAGTGCATTCATACGTACTATTAGTTTTAATAATCATATTGTTACTAGTTAATAGAAAAATATAAAGAAAGTACATACAATTTTGAGCTACATATTTTCGATAGCGACATATAAAACATATATTTTCTCCTTTATTATGACCGTTGGCTTGCTTGCTGGTTCATTTGGTAAGGTAACGGTTTGGAAACGGGATACCGTGTGTTCGAAACCTGGACACCATGAATATATATACTGTTTTTAAATTACGTTCATTTGCACAATATAAACAGTGACTATTTGAAATATATTTTTTTATTGTATTGATTCCACTAAATTCAATATAAATAAATTGAATTCGCTATACGCAATTGGCTGGTACTTATTCAATGGGAGAAATTGTTTAACTGAAGGGGATTTCCATCGATTCTTAGAGGAGCGAATTTCACTGATTGGAGTATTTTAATTTCACTGCTAATCAGTGATTTTCCACTGATTGTAAGGCGTGAGAGTGAGATCGGGTATTTTCTCCTATCACTTCCTTCACGTTGTTAATTCAAACCCAACAGTTAAATAATCTAACAGTACCCCCACATCGAAGAAACCGTCATGCCATTTCATATGTCTGTACTTGTATATTCTGCCTCTGTAGGCTACAGCAGTACCGGAGCTAAGTAACTGATCACCTAGCCAACCCATCATGCGGAGATAATAATACATTCACGGTTACTTCCATCTTTTCTGAAGCCCTGATTATGTTATACTTCCAGGATATTCCTCCGCCTCATGCAAACAAAGCTTACCTAGTCTAATAAATTACACCAAAGGGACAGTTTACCGCATTCGTGCGCACTCTGTGTAATAATATTCTGCGTAAGAACTATTTCTTCTAGGCCTTACCCACACACATATTCTCTCCTTGTTTTAATTCATATTAAATTTGAATGAGACGTTAAAATTTATAGATGAAATAAAATTCAAAGTTAAATTTTTACCCAAAATAAGGTATTTTTTAAATTAAAACGAGTATAAATTGCTTGTTATACATGGCATATTTACGAAACAGCCATGCACGTCATACATAAGGTTTGATAAAAAAAGTGTGAAGAATCTGCGAACAGACGAACAGATTATAGATGCGTAGCAACTAAAAATGGCGGAAGCGCAAGCCGCAGGACGAAAAAAAAAAAAAACATCTGACATGGAATTGAAATAATTCTTTAACCACGCGAACCATGTGTCCGAGCGGTGGCGACACCTACCCTGGAGCGAGGTTGGAAGATCAGGGGTGAGTTGCGGGGGCGTGACGGGCGGAGGGAGGGTGCTGGACGCTGTATGCTACGCGCGGTCGCCATGGCAACGGGACGCCCACGCTGCCGCGCTAACAAGCGGCGCCCGGCCCTGGATCCGGAGGACGCAGGGCATCCACAAGTTGCGCCCACAGCTTCCTTGACACAGCGGACTGAACGACTGAAATGAGCGCCCGTGGAAGCCTACTTTGTTTATTCCCTCTGCTAGTTCTGTAATCGTGCGTCGGTGACATTACACGCTGACATTTACACAATAAATATATATATTTATGTCTGTGTATTTAATATTACTACAATTACGATACCGTAATTGCTTTTGTTTTTTTAGCAAACTTCCTGAGCTGTAATGCAGATTTAACTTCTGCGAAATATGGGGAATTAACATGCGTCAATCTGGGCACATAGAGTACTTACGAACACAGAGAAAAAATAAAAGTTTGTGCCGTGAACAGCAGCTGCACGCGCCGGTAAAATGGCGTCACTGGCCAGTAAAATTCTGGAACGCTATTCGCCAATCAGCGCATAGTAACCTCCTCGCTGGCCGGCAGCCCACTCGATAGGAAACGTTTCACAGCCTTCAGTAGCCAATCAGACACAAAGGCCCGTTCCCAGAACCTCGAGCAGCCAACTAGAGAATGGGTGCGCACACATCAAAGGAACCGTCAGGCCATTTCTTCTGCGTGTACACTTGTTTACTTTGTGCTGTGAATATAGAAATGTTGAATGCCGTGAATGTACAATTTCGGAAACTTCACTATTGGCTGTTCACGGTTATTTCCAACTTTTCTGAAGCCCTGAGAAGGTTCTACTTTCATGCTATTCCTCCGCCTCATGCAAACAAAGCCTAACTAGGTATAGAAAATCACACCAAATGGACACCGCGCCAGGTTCGTGCGCACTCAGTGTAATAATATTTTCATAAGAACTATTTCTTACTAGGCGTTACCAACACACCTTTAATCTATAGAATTAATAAAAAATTATATTTCACACCTAAAGTATAAGTGGAAATTCAATTTTACAAAAAATAAGTAAATTTTATACGAACCCAATTAGAAAATGCTTGTAATGCGTGACATTTTTAGGAAGCAACCAAGCACGTAATACATATCGTGATTTTTCAAAGGTTTCATTCAAAAAGGGTGAAGTAACCGCGAAAAGACTATACTCATTTAACTATTTCCTAGCCAAATGAAGTAAATCTTTATATGCCAACCCAACATTACGTTAGGCAATGGGTAATGAGAGCATGAAAAACAATGATATATTTGTGCTTTCTCAGCGCGCGTATACGGTGATCACTGATGAGTAGAGACCTGACAAATTCGTGAGTTCAATGACCTGCATGCTAGGCTCTACAATCTTGTGTACAAATGTGCCGATATCAACTGCACATTGGTTGTCCACTGTCACAGTAGAAGGCGACAACTGGACATCGTCCTCCAGGAGGTGTCAAACACGCCGGTTGTGTGGGGCCGAAAAACTGTACCCACAAGACACTCACACGTATTTTTCTGTTTCTACACGTAGTTTTGGATTTTTCTTTTTCGCTCCATTTTTCATTTCTCTTAAAACATTTACACCTATGGTTGTGTGGGGTCCAATACCTACAATACACATTTATACTTTCTGGCTTCATTGTTTCTTTTTCCGTGTCGGGGGTTTTGGATAGTTTTCCCCCTGTTTCTTTTCACTTATCCTTTATTTGTCTGTTTTAGTTTACAATCGGTGTTCCTTGCCATACCGTGGATTACAGAAGAGCGACTGTTTTGCGCTGGCATGTAAAATCTCTGTTACCTGTTCATTGTCTATTCTGTATCTGTAACTGTTGTCAATAAAAACATTGTTAAATCGAAATAGAATTTAAATTCAAATTTAATCCGCGAATTCTTCAGGCCTCTACTGATGAGGCAAATTTGCAAACACTATTTAGAGCGTGTACAGTGCGTAAAAAAATAAAACTTTGCATTTTGTCTCTAACTTCAACATAACATGTTGAATAAGATGTAACGCCACGGCATATTTTTTCTAAATTAGCTGCGAACATTACTTTTAATGCTGCAGTGTTTATAAATGTTATAGTATATTTAGTTACAGCAGACAGTTGATTTTAAAAGGCCATTTTCGAAAGTACTCAATCAAAGATTTATTCATTGGGTGTGCGAGCGCTCCTTACTACGGAGATAACGTCGAGCCGGGGACCTCCCTGAAGGCAAACCACAAAATTAAACTCCAAGATGAAGCCAAGTAGTACTTTTGTTAGATAAATAGGAGTATCCGGGAAAACGCGCTGTTTGATGGCAACGTCCTCCCCATTTCCCACGTAAGAAAATCTGGAGTAGGATTCGATTTCCGGCCGAACGCACGTACAACTCTTCTCAATTTGACGTGGCTATTGAGATATACTGCCACGCCTTCGACATGCTGTAGCCAAATGCGATTGTACTGCCACGTGGATTTTCGACGATGTTCTGCATCTGACGCCAGATTTCAGTATCGTAATTTTGAATCAATATTAATACAGTTTCAGCATTCAGTTTTCTGTTTCATGTGGTTTAGTTAAAATCTCTGCAAATTTGATAATTTTACACGATGAAGTATTAATTACTGGAACGATGTAAATGTCCGTGCAGGTAATGTACTGCGAAACATGAACACGTTTAATTAATATTATCGTATTTTCTACTGAAAGTTGTGAACATTCATTTTATATTTAATGAAATATTATGGTCAGCAATAAACTTGTTTATGGTTTATTTTATATATCTTATTCTTTAATATTTTCAGTTGAAAAGTTACATACTTATACATATTTTACAGTGCTGTACTCATGAATGTGGATAGTCTTTGCCACTTAGTAGGTTCTTTAATGTAATTCAATTACTTGGCCAGAATTTTGACATGACGTCGAAGTTTATGATATTTTAAAATTTTATAAGTGTTATCTTTGGTACTAAAATATACTATCCGCACTGTGCACTTCAAGCCTTTCTCGATAATACGAGTTAGTATCATACTACATAGGCGAACATTACTTGTAAACCTGCCTGTCGGATAAACTGGGAACGGTTGCCTGCAAGCAGTGGCATTCTGGAAGTCAGAGGAATTCGCAATTAGGCCTACATAAAAAATTTCGGCCACTGAAATAGCCAGTTGGCTACCACTGATTTAGAGTGGAGAAGTTTTTTCTGGTTTCGCTGATTTGGAGCCATTTAGACTATTCCCGATGTCGATTTAGTACCTACTCTTAATTCCCATTTCCACAATATGACATATTTAATCTGCAGGAAACCAAGAAGAGACACATATAATATGCTGTAATGTAATTAACAACTTTATGCTGAAACTAAAAATTAATCCTTTCGTGAAAATTTAGTTAAATTTTGGTCCGAATGTATCGGGTTAACTCTCATGTCTACTTATAACACAATAAAAAGCTGTTTTCAAAAACAAATGCAAGTGTAAATTTCAATATTTTGAATTTAACTAAGTAACCTGACGATGCTGTTTTTCTTAAATTAATTTGCTAAAACCATAAGGCGGTCTTGCCACTGTTTCGTGCTTGGCGAGCATGGCATCATGTCTGATGTCATAGTTTGTGTCTCTCTCAAACAGCGGGCTGTGGAAACCATTTTTTTTGGTGTCTGTCAGGCATGTCTGGGGCGATTCGTCTTGAGGCGATCCTCCTCGCTCATATGCGTTGAGATCAAAGACGTCGACTTAGCGGTGGGAAGGGACAGACAGATGAAACAGCTGCATGTGTAGGAGGGGAGTACTTCCAAATGAAGCTCTGCATATACCCAACGGCACTTCGGATAGTGGTACGGGACAAAGACGCTTCTCCGATACGACTGGGGGTAGTTTTTATAAGGCAATCGGGTCGCGCGAATTTTCACGTGCAGTGGAAAAGGCCTGATCGGAGTAAGATGTGCAAGATCTCGCAGTACCCACCAGAGCGTGAAGTCACCATGCTCCCACAAACACGCGCTAGTGGAAAGGCTGCTTAAGATATGAACCGTTGCGAACTTCGCTCAACAGAAAAAACAGAAATAGTTCAATTCACCTAAAATACACAACAATGTAGTTGCTATTTGCAGTTATAATATTCCATAGGGAATTACGAGTATTTATGGGGTATTAAATGTTTTCCAGAAGTGTAAGAATTTTTAAAACAGATCCTTTTAAACATTCCGAATTTTAAGAGAATGTGCCCGATTTCCGTATCTGCTAGACTGTATTATTATCGCCAGAGTCCGTAGAATACACGAGATATATAAATGAACCAATTTTGTTCCTGGTATTCAAATGATATATGAACACGTCAACATTTGACCGAATTTACATTATTCTTCATTGGTGAAATTTTACGTGTAATTACGTATTTTATTTTAAGATTTAATGTGACCAAGCGCGTTGAATAAAAAAAAATACACTTAAAGTGTGAGCGGTTAAAATAAATCAACGCAACCCGACCCGATACTGTAATATTATTTTATGAATAAAATATTAAAAAACAATTAAATTTATTTTTGCGAACTACGTCAATTGGCCGGATCTTTATAACGAATACACAATGCGCATTATTACACTAAATTGGAAAATGCAACAATGTTTATGTTCGAAAATGTTTTTACTAACTCAATATTATACATATCAAGCATTAAAATGTATTGGTAATTGCAATCACGTGTATGTATCGATTATACTGACAGCTTCCTGCACATAGGCATCACAAATTAAACTAGTAGTGATTTAATAAAATTTCAAGCGTTTTCAGAAACCATAATTTATGTACAAAATGTTGTGATTTACAAATAATTAGCTCTACCGGCTTAGCAACTTCACGAGTTACTGTTACGGTGAAAAGTACAGAATATAAATCACGTAAATTTTATGTTTGCGTTTTTCAACGTTCACAATAAATTTCTTACACAATTCCTTTACTCGCTTAATTAAGTTCAGATATATGTTCTAACCATTTTTTCCAGATCGCTGTGATTTACTAGGTCATTTACGGCCATAGTATATTGAACCATGTCAGTTTTTAGCTAGGTTGCTTTTGTTCCTGCTGACAAAGTTTTCAGTCGTGACATATTCACGTTATAGTCTATTCGCGGTTACTTCGCACTTTTTAAATCAAAACTTTGAAAAATCACCCTCTGCATGACGTCTTTTTTATTGACTAAGTGTGGTTTATATCACAAACGTTTTATACATCTGTTAACACAATATTTTTTTTTAACGTTAAATAAGAGTTTCGCCTTTTTAAAATTTATATATTATAATATTTTATTCATAATAAATATGAATAAAAACAGCGAGAAAACATGTGTGTTGGTAGAGCCTAGTAAGAAATAGTTCTCATGCAAAATATAATTACAGCTGACTGCGCACGAATTCGGTGCGTTGTCCTTTGGTGTAATTTTCTAGACTAAGTTAAGCTTAGTTTGCACGGGGCGGAGGAATATCCTGGGAATATAACTTTAGTAGGGCTTCAGGAAAGTGTGAAGTAACCGTGAACCAATCGTGGATTGGTTTTGTGAGGGTCTGAAAGTGGTCCTTTTATCTGATTGGCTATTACGCTATTACGTGCTGTGAAATATTGCTACTGGTAGGACTGCCGCCTGGGAAGTAAGTTACCAGGCGTAACGGCGAACGGTGTCGCGCAGTGGTTTTTAACTAAGGACATCAATTTTCCGGCATGAGTGACTGGCCTTTGCGGTATAAGGGGGGCTTCTTCACTTCTGCATTATAAGTAATCAGTAGTGATGTAAAGGATACTGGTGGCAATTCCACCTCTGCATTCAAAGTATTCATTAGTGGTATAAAAAGACACTGGTGGCAATTCCACTTTGATAGTTGTAGCTCGTTCTGTGTGGAGTTTTATGAGGGTAACATGCACGATCTCTCGTGTATGGCCGTTGTGTTCATAAACTATGTACAATGTTCCAGTTATAAACGAAAGTATAAATGTTCGAGTTCTACATTGCACTGTTACGCAATGTGGTTGAGGTCTTTGGGGCCTTCTATTTTACAGGGCTTCGAATTATATGGTTCGGTAGTCAATACGTGCTTTAACTATGACTGTAGTTGGTCTAAAACCGTTACAGTCCAATCTCTCTGCCCCATGAACAGCCAGTAAGGACCACGTAAATAGAGATACACTGTCTAAGTATTTAGGGAGTAAGGGAGGACCACTGTTTGTTACATATTCTGTTATAAATCGTGTTAACTGTAAAGAAAATAAAGGAAATTGTGGGTATTACAATCATCTTTCCCCAAAGTCGAAAAATGCGTTAAGCGCCGTAATCAAACCATACATTTTTGTACGTTGAAGTAATTTTTATGGTATAGCATAAAACCAATTTTTTACTCTTTGTTTTCTTCTAATAGATTGAAAATCATTTAACAATAAGCGAGAATATGATTCCGTTAACTCCACAAAAGGCAAAATGACCACTTAAAAATAATGTTTTGAATTATGTACAGCTGGTTTGTTAATTATTACATGTGTTAATGAAATTGTATTCTGCATGATTTTCTGAATAGCGTGAGCGTGGTGTAACATAAGCACCGAAACTGTGACCGTACTCTTATGGTTTGATAAATTTACATATTAGAGTCATTATCCGTTCATATTCTAATGTTAGGGGTGAACTAGTACACGAGTACTCAAGTAATACAATGGAATTTGAATAGAGATAAATGTCAGCAAAGAGAAGTATAATTGTTTAACAGACAGCTGCTAAACTGTATACTTTAAAGGCGGAAATTAAGCCAAATCAATGAAAACGAGTGAATTTTGCTCCACGGGTAATCAGTACCAAATAGCTGACGGTGAATTTCACCGAATTACATGTGATTCTGACTGAATGTCGAGAATTCCACTACAATAAGTTATTGGTTCTCATTTCATTTGCTTGATTTGTCAGTCATTAGTAGCTTATAAATTGACTTTCAGTTAGTGTTATTTCATTGGATGAGATCACTGATTCGGGCCTAGATCGTATAATCCGCAATGTTTAGTTATGCGGGGAAACCTATAATTTATATATTGTTACCTAAGTAATATTATGCCGTGATATTCCCACCTTAATTGGAAGTCGGAGCCTGATTTGAAAGTGCGGTTAAGAGGACTACGTAGCTGAGAGTTCAAGGTCAAGAAACGAGAGAGAGAGAGCGATACGGGCGACACTTACACTCTCCCTTAGCGCCTCATCGCTCCTACGAGCAGGGCGTGAAGTGTTTCCGTCGAAACGCTGTACTGTGCAAATTAGATCTGTAACAGTGGGGCTTTATTACACGCGCGAAGACCGCAGATTCAACTACGCGCGAGTGACCGTACCTTTCTCTTGCTGCTTCAGGAAACTGAGTAGACAAGTTTTAAAAAGACGAAATTTGACCATTTTCACGATTTTCTTTCTCCGTGAATACACTTGATTAGATAGGAGTAAAAATATTAGGGCATAGTTTTGTTCCCCCGGAAAAAAGTTGTATTTCCAGAACTGTTATTTTCCGAGATACGCGTTTTCGCGCAAACAACGATTTCACAGAAAATGTTTTACTTCAGAGTCCTCTTAAGGCGATCGGCACATAGGTCTTCTGGGCGGCTCGTTTGTCAAACTTGCTCAACCTGCGTCGTGTAGAGAAAATACACTCTTTAAGGTGTTCCACTTGCCTATGTTGTCTCTGGGCCTCGAGGAATCGTGTCCCGGTTCCCAGATCGGCGGAGGGGATTCTAGATTTCTCGACCAGCGCTCTTGGGCAATAACGTACCAGAATTTGCTGCCTGTTGACCTGATCAAACTTCTATGCGAGATGGCGCGTTCAGGCAGGCCGTCGAATCAATGACTGAGCATGCCACCATGCCATCGCGACTTAAAAAGGACGACCACGTAAACACGGGGCCGGAAACGTATTGTTTGGCTTATAGAGGAGGGATATTCGTTATACAAATAATACACGGCAATATTCCTTCATATTTTGTATGTACTTTACATATCCCGTTACAGGAATAAAAACAAAATAAAGAACGAGACAGAAAATATTCCATCCGGTCGTGAATAGTACTCACAAACTTTAAGAAATATTTTAGGTCTCTCTGGAGGAAAATCAGGGTATTTTTGTCATTCGTTTCCATTTTATTTGTTTCACGTACCGATATAAGAAACTCGCTTGAAAGAATCATTGAAATCTTATTAAAAATTTGACTTCATTTCCCAGAATTATTAACTCCATTACGTATGTGCAAAAATAAGATACAATGTTTATCGAAAATATTCACAGCATCAATTCTATTTAACGTCGGTAACTAACATTGTGGTCACGTTTAACATAATATTTCAGACATTATGTTGCACATATAAAAGTCTAATTTTGTGGCAACAGTATTAATGTTACTGCAACATTAAGATTTTGTCATCTGTGAGCCCTCAGTAACTAACGTTGCTATTAGTGTAATATACTGTTGAGTAATAAATGCAAAAGTAACATTAAGTACTTTTGTAACAGCATTACGTCCTTACTCTACTGCCACATTAAGGTGGTGTTTATGTTGTGGCAAAACAAATTTTGTGTTGAATTGTTGTTAACATTTGTGTTAAAACTTTTCTTGTGTTTTCTTCGCTTTAGAAAAAACATTCCTGTGTAAAATTAATCAAGTACAACTATTTTGCAACAAAACGAGATATTACCAACGAAGAAAAAAATGGTGACTAAGAGGGTGATCGATCCCACGCCATGAGTGCTTGACGGTCTCCACTTTACGTAACATGCTACCAACTGCTCTACTTTAACACGCTAGGATGCATTTAATATTGTGTGTGTTCAGCAAAATATAACGACAAACTGCAGTTCTCTTTCGTTATGTGGAAATACTATGCTCTTAAAATATATGCATATTTGGCACACGCAAACTGTTTTGCGAGTTTTTAAAGCTGGTCTAAGCTGCATTTAGTTCTCGTGATATGCTTTAAAATTTAAATGTAGGGGTTTCATTTTACGAGGTCATCACTGTTCACTAGTATCCACCATTTTATAACGTAAAGTTACTTGTGTTGTCTGGGCATTACATTAATGTCGCAGTAACCCAACATCTTGTACTCTTTCTGTTATTTAAACGTAATACAACATTTGGTTGTGGCAACGGAGGCTTTATTAACATTTACACTTCAACAGTACATTTGCATTAAACTAATGTAAGTTTTTGAAAATGGTTAACATTATTATCCTTGTCACAACATTATTAAATTTATTACATCCTAAAAGTTTAGAGAAATGCCACAGTGGTACTTTTTTTTGTTGCAGCAACATAGGATTTTTTTCTGTGCGTGTTTTAAATTAGCATGTATAGAAAGTGCACCTTGAAAACGGCATTGCTGGTCAAATTTGGACATTATCGTCTTAACAAATATTTTGTATTTTGAATGCGTGAAATATTATTTTATTTGCCAGGTTCCTCGCTTACCACACCTACTTTTTTCTTCGCAATTTCCCGAACGACAACACTTCAAATGGCGTTAATTATTTTTGACAACCGATAAGAGTATTTGGAAGCTTATGTAAATGGAAGTATGAATGAAGTTAACTACGACTCACTTGATATAAGTGCCAAGACAATTTCACAAACTAGTTTTCCGAGGTGTCAATATATAAATATAGTATCCATAAAACCGTTTTATAAAAGTTAATATTAGAATGTTCTATTCACTAAAGTTAAAAAACGTAGCACGTCTCAATGAGACATCGTTTTACTGGGAAAATGCAAAAAATAAAAAATATAAACTTGGGGAAATGAAACAAATCTCGCGAGGGATTTTATCACAAGTGGTTTTTAAAAGCTCATTATCAGCACACTCAACGCCGAACGTATGTTTGTGATTACACTCTCGTTTACGAGTGTTTCATCACATGTTATTCCCACAACAGTTCGTCGAGGGCATTCATTTCTGACAGACGAGCAAACCCACTAAGCCAATTTCCTGATGAGAAAACCGATTAAAACTCCATCAGCGGTAATGGATGATGGTTTCGAAAGAAATTACCAAAGGGATCCCCCCCCCCTCCCCCGGAGAGGAGTTGAGGATGCATCCCTGAAGCTCTGACGTCAGAGGTCCCCACGTGACACGGAGCATATGACTAAATTCGGCTAAAGGTCTCTCTACGAAACGGCGACTCAACGACAAGAATAAATCTAAACGGAAACCAACAGCCTGTTCCGTAGCACATACTGATGAAGCCAATGTGACTAGGAGCTGCTGCGTTGTCAAAAGTGCATGTGTTGGCGATGTCGCTGTTCGTTCCGCTACACTTATGAGACAAAGGCATAAACATATTTTAATTCATTTTAATCAATACAATTCTGAAGATAATGAGTCAGCGTCAGTTTCAGCATCAACTAATCTACGTCCGGAAATTCAGGCGTACGGATCACCTTGTCAAATTTTTAAAATTAACCCGTGTGGTCCTACACATATATTCTAATGATGAGTGTTCAGAAACTTTCATGAATTTATTCGGTGGAAGAATGGACTTCAAAAGTTTGTACTTTTGAATCATTTTCGCAATTAGTCCAAATTTTATTTGGCAGCCACTTTATGACTATGCCAGTATAATACACGTAAAAAATAAGAATTGATTCTCGTGTCGTGCCTCAGAAACTGAAAACTGAGTCGTTTTCTTAGTTATTCGAAGCTTACTACGATCAGAAGGCCACGACTCGTACAGTATGCCATAAAACCCGATAAAACGAGTGATGTTATACAGAAACAAACAGTGGTTCAAAATTTATTTCAAATATTCCGTTTCTGCACTTTATTGTTTTGTTTCACCACAGGGTTTTAAAAGAAGACTGAGGTGAGTGAGTGAGTGAAGATATTTGGGCGGCTTTTAACAGCGAGGTCTTGAGAGTCGATGAGGGTGAAGAGAGGTCAGTATGGAGCAGCACCGGAATGCAAGGATGAGGCAAACGGGAGATCCCCGAGAAAACCCGCCGACCAGTGGCATCGCCAGGTACAATTCCCAAATATGAAAATCCCCCGCAGGGAATCGAACCCTGTTCGTCTAGATGGGAGGCGAGTAGTCTAACCACTACGCCACCGCAGCCGCAAAGAAGACTGGGAAATTCTTTCTTCGAACAGAGTGGATCCGTACTCGACCGGACGAAGCACAAGCTGTTCCGTTTTGACGAATAATTCATCAGTAGAGACTCAAATGTTCCTGGATGACTGCAGAAGCTCTCGACCACTGTGACCTGAACAATTTACCCGGCTAAGGTCTGCGATGTCCTTTTTAGACCGTTCCTCACACTCTCTCCACTCCCCTATTTTCTTCCACCTCCTTCGAAGACATCCTGCGGCTTGCTGCTGGTCTGCCAGCTTCTTGATAACAACCCCCCCACCCTCTACATCTCGGAGTCACCGAAGACCCTCCTAAATCAGGGCGTCTTCCCTTCCCGCCCTGCAGTTCCCCGGGCTCAGAAGCAGCAAGTAAACAAAGCCGAGGAGAATGTTTGTGGTCGTGAAGGGGATTGGTACTGCGGGCGCGAGACAGCCTGAGCCCCCGCACGGGCCAGGGGGAAAAGATCCCTTGAGAAGGCAGTAACTTCGGAAGTTCGGGGAGGAGGGGGCGAGGGCCGAAGATTCCTCGCGAGTCGCCGAGGGGAACGAATGGCTCGGCTTGCGTCGAGACGTCGCGGCGGAGGGAATCACCTCGTACCGGGACGGCAGCAGGAAGCGTTCGAATTCCAGGTCACGAGTCGAGTTGGGAACCTCGGGAATCGATCCGCAGGAAGTCCCGTCAACAGATATGTCTGATTGTCCTCAGGCCATACGACTTCTCGCCTGAGCATGAGCTCGTTACCTCACCCTGAAGACTGCAGTATCGACTCGCCAGCCACTTGCCACCGAAGAGTTGTCTGCCTAGAGACGCAACACCGACTGACCCAAGTTACAGGTTTGGAGTCTCATCCAGATTGCACGCCCCACCCTGCATGTCTGGTACAACACTCGCCTTTCTGGTCTGCGATAGTTCTCAATATGAGATCAATAGGCTCAGTTTCTGAGTTGATCTCCGTTGGTTTGCTAGTCCCAAATAAAATCGTACCGTTGGCAGATAAGGATGTATTATGTGACTTTACTAGCATCCCCGAGACTGTATAGAAGAATGGTCACCGGCCGCTTTTTCCTCCCTCGGTGCCCATCTTTGTTATTGTGGGATTATTCTATAGGGCTGAATGGAATTAAATTATCATGAAGTTGCAAACTTTCTCACTCTGCAGTGGACAGTCCTTTATCTTTGTCGCTTGCCTAGCCGGGATCGCCGTTTTTTTTGTGGTTATTTCTGGAAAACTATGATTTTTAGCGTAGATGTCTTACTGCTTGTGGACAGTGTCTCATTGAGTTTTTTCAAACGCATCTATTTATCGCTTTCAAAGCCAGTTTCTGCCAGCGAACACATAACTCATCTCATTTGTTATCTTTTTCTTCTGCAGAGTCTTTCCAGAAAAAGATTTCCATTTGAAGTTTGATACCTCCCCAGTGCTATGGCGTATAAGTAGGTATTGATTCTGCTCTCTGCGTAAGGCGCCAGCAATTGATGCTAGCCCTCAGTGTTAGGGCGTAGGAATATGTTGACGCTACTATCCCTAGGTCCAATTTACCAAATATATTCACCTTCTTTGCGAGTTAACATAGGTCAGTTTAATTTTCGCTTAACAGGTTAACTTCTACATGAACACACGAGACAACTCTCCCCCCCCCCCTCGCTACATAGGCAATGTAGGGCTTGACTCGGCGATTTGTGTCGTGGGGAGCAAGGTTTGTCACACTTCCTGTATGTCTCTACTTAGCTGTCTCGAGGCTATGGTCCATCTCCTCGTCGGTGATCTCAGGACTGCTCCGTCACTCGGTGGGCGGGCTGCGACGCCTGGGCTGCGTCCGTTACTCGCCGACCAGTGCCGACATCTCGATGCCTTCTCTCGTACTCGTTCCTCCCGGCGCCACTCCGCACTCCGCGTTTCACATCGGCCGACTGCCCCGTTCCTTCCTTTTCCTCGTGTTTTTGTATGCTCGTTCGCCATATTAAACTCGCATCATCTCTGCATGTGGCCGGGCTGACCGCCGCGTCCTCTGGGTCGTAAAAACGTGTTCGATGCTCCGGCTACCCGCGCATGGGCCCGGCGTCGTCCCTCGATTCTGGCAACAAAGTTTACTGCTCCACTGTGCACGTGCTGGGACACTTGGTGGCCCCCTTGGTCGGCGCATGTGTTCCTTCTGCCTCTGGATATCGTGTCGCTATTATTCTCGCACGCTCGCCAAAAGCTCTCATAATTTATTGTGGTAGCCGTCGCAGCTGTTGGTGTGAGCTTAGCATTCCCTTGTAGCTGCGAGATGCAGCTGCGTCTGTCTTCTTCCGCATGTGGCCTCTACACCACGTGTTCATTCCGCCTTGGAATCCTGGCGCCATTCTGCTAGCACGCTTGCCAAACCCTTAATATTTTTTGCGGTAGCCAGCCTGCGAGTTTCAACAGAGTGTGCCTTCTGACGAAAAAATATATTTCGGGACGCGGGACGCATCAAGGTTTATTCCACTTATCATGGGTTATTATAATATTACGAATAGGTCAAAATTATTTTTTATTGTTTTGTTTTATCCGTCATATAATTTATTTGCCTTCAGTTTACTTGCTATATCCTTAAGAAAGGAGTTAATAATAACTATCTGCAGTCTCCTGTGATGAGGCACAGTGTTTATACGGCACAGAAGAGACCAGGATTGATGTACGGCTTTCGGAGATTCCCTTCCTTCTTCCTCTATTCCATGTTTATGGTTGTTTTTAAATAATTGTAAATAATATGGGTGAAATTGGCTGCTATAGTTTTTATATTTTATTGCATGTAATTTCTCTTCTATTCAACAGTGTCATGCATTATATTTTTAATGAGCATGTACGTACCCCTACCTAAATACACTTTCTGTAGAGTTTAATAGTAATATTTATAGCCAACGAAGTTTGGAAGTTTTGTTATAAACCGCGAAAGCTGCTCTGAACTAATAGTAAACTTTTAACTTTAAAGTGGCCGATTTATACGTAACCAAGTTCAACAAAACAGAAAATGGAACTAAGGCAACTGTAAAAAAAGGCTTCTGCTGAAATGTGCACAGGTTTCCAGAATTCAACCTGCATTTCTTAACAATTCATTAATTTACAACCTTACAATTTAGTTGTTGCTAGAAAAATTCTTACAGGATAATTATTTCCCAGCACGAGCTGAAACAAGTGGAAAAACAAGTGAACTATTATATTTGAGTTTATGACACGTGATCATAATACCGAAGTCCTAGCTACGTTGACAGAAGAGTTAGTTTCATTTCATCTACTTTATTAGAATTTTTTGTGTTTATCTTTTAGTTATTAATTTGTCATTAGTCTTCAACTCCAGATTCATAAAAATAAGTGGCCAAGACGGATACTCATGTTTTCAGTACACAGTAGTCTGTTCAAACTTTTTAAATCAAACCTTTGAAATATCATCCCATGTAGGACGTGCTTGGTTGTTTCCTAAATAGATCATGTATCACAAACGTTTTAAAATCACGTTAACAAAAATTTCCTTATATTTTATTAAATTGAACTTTAACTTATATTCTATTTATTAAATTTGTTATCATATTTCTAGATAATATGAATACATACAGGGAGAAAATAAGTATGTTAGTAATGCATACTAAGAAATAATTCTTATGCAAATTATTATTACACTGATTGCGCACGAATGCGGTGCGCTGTCCGTTTAGTGTAATTTTCTAGACTCTGTTAAGCTTAGTTTGCATGAGGCAAGAGAATATCCTTGAGGTAGAAATTCAGCAGGGCTTCAGAACAGTTGGAAGTAACTGTGGGTGGATTAAAATTAGCAACTAATAGTAGACAATTTTTATTTTCATATCACAATACTTAAATAATTTGCTATTTATGAATACGCACAGTCTGGGAAACAGGTTTAAAGACAGAAATTTTCGCGCGTGACATGAACGATCCAACCCCTTCATTGATCTCACTTGGCAAGGGCTGTAAATGTTTGGCAGCTGTAACGGCATTTTGTCAAAGTCGCCGCACGAAAAATCCACTTGCTCTTCCGAATGAACACGGCGTCTCCGACACGCGGCTGCTGGCTGGCGGTTACCCCAGCGAGTGTTGANAGGCTCTCTCACCCCGCCGATAGCGCGTTAAAGTTCGCCCTTACCGCCACGCCTCGCCGCAGGTAGCGGAGAGAGACATAACAGTAAAGAAGGGCGGTGGTAACGGCGTTGTTTTGAAGGCGAGGAAGAGAGGATTGGGTGGGAAACAGCCATCGCCATTACAACTTTCCCCTGCGCTGGATCTCTGCACAAGACCAGGCAGTCTACCGAGCCGGGTTGTCAACTTGGAGATTTCCTCACCAGATCTGCTGTTTTCAAAAGATGGCCTGGTGGCCAAATTCTTATATTTGTGACACGTCGAAATGTTAGTGATTTCGGTAAAAATTTAGTGATAGTGCTGGTGATTTGAAGGCAGACTTAATACGGTTGTTCTATTATCAGATTATCGCACTTCTGTGTCTTCAGGATTGCTCATTTCCCTGGAATAAATTATGTGTTGTTGAGAGATTTAGGCGGCTCTTAACAATGAAGTCTTGAGAGCCGATGAGGGTGAAATGAGGAGAGAATGGAGCAGCGGCGGAGTTCAAGGGTGGGGTAAACGGGATATCACCGAGAAAACCCGCCGACCAGTGGTGTCGTCTAGCACGATTGCCACTTGCGAAAATCTGGGAGTGACCCATCCGGGAATTGAACCCAGGCTGCCTTTGTGAGAGTCGAGCAGGCTAACCGCTCAGCCACCACGGCCCATGGAATATATGATGCAAACCTGTAAAGAGCATGATCATTTTTCGAAATACACATTACACGTTTTATTGCATGTGGATATACCTTTATAATTAGTCCTGTGCGCTACCTCTTGCGGGAATAACGACATATTTTGGCGCCGTCGTATTTGAAGTATCAGGAAACTCTAAAATGCAAAATTCCTTGCAGTACCCATTTAAACAGATTGAGAGAGCTGTGCGCTTGTACATATATCTAGTGGATACGACGTTAAATTATTTCAGGCAAATTTTATCTTTCAAGTTTTAATTACTTTTATTTATAACAGCCATATATGCATATAATACATATAATAGATGTAAAGTAACTGTGCAGAGTCGTATGCGAAAACCAGTATTTGATATATTATGCGTTGATTGTATTTGAAACATGCTAAGCTTACAAGCTGGTAATTTTCTGATGGTTTTTGTGTATTGATTTGGAGACTTTCTTTTACACAAGTTAGTGACCCTGTTGCGGAGAGCGCTCGAGGAGTTGTCTAAGTGTGGGGGAGGGGCGGGATTATTTTTGCTGGCACTTGTGAGCCTCCCCCGAGACGTCTCTTCAAGAAGTCGCCCCCTCGTCTGGCTCGTCGCAGACCCTCGCGGCACGGAGTCGAAGTTTTTTTTTTTGGCGGAACAGATCGAGCGTGTGATTTGGCAAGGCACGTGGGCAAGATTACCACTCGCAGACCCAAGTCCTGCTTCGTAAGCAGGAAATCATTTTTCTTTCTTCGACTTTCTATTAAAGGATCGTGCAGAATCACGAATGTTTTTAAAGATAATCTAGCAAAAATATTGCTGACTTCCATAACATTAACTAATGGACACATTGAGTTACTTTGGCATTATCAATTTAATTGGAAAAATAAGCATTTTACCATATCTATGACCAGCATACAGCTGGTAACTAAACATATTTTTATGCGGTGGCATGCTAGAAAAATTTTACGGTTAGTTTATATTTCGGGTACTAGAACAAAATTTACCATTTTAATATATTTGCTATTCTATTTGTAATTGCAAAAATTATCAAATTTTTAACTAGTATTTTTGATTTACAAAATTCTGGTATAATCAGTACAGTCTTCTCAACTTTTCAAGGGGCATAATTTTCTCTGTTGATCCAGTTTGGAGCACTGTTACAAAAGTATTAACTACGAGCATATAAATATTAATTTTTAAAACTACTGAAAATATCGTTATAAATAATGTTAATCAAAAAGTGTCACTACGACAATTTTTCCTTTTGATAAAGTCCATTATTGCCTAAATTAATTTGTTTTATATAATAAGAGAAAAAACTAAAAGCGGTAAGATCTCTAATAATTTTTCGCAAGTACAAGCGCTGCATTTCCTGTATCATGTTAGCTAAGACGTCAACGATACGCGCCTATTATTTAACTCAAAAATTGCTTACAGGTCCAGGAATTGTGGAGCGGTGACGGTAAAGCACTGCAATATTGGTATTCGGACGTGACTGTACGTAACAGGAGCGTGCGGAAACTTTCTCTTTAAAACATTTCCAAAGTAGCGCATAAAAACCAAAGTGTGATGAGGGCGCGAACTTGCTCAAAGGAAAAAAAAGTTCCTACTAAAAGAGCGTCGCTGTGTATTTTTTCTCCCTTAGTTGACGGAAATTTCGTCATTCTGAAAGTTCCGCCCACTACATCAGGAAAGTTTTGACAGTAAATAAAAAAAATCTCCATGCATGTAATATTATTATTTTCGATGGCTGTATTTCCTTTCTTCATTTTCGTCTTTGTAAGCGTCAAGATAGAGGGCAAGCACTCCTGTTTTAGCATGGCCCGTGATTTTGCATTGCAAATAGAGTTACATTTAAAATTCAATTTTACAGTCAAGTTTAATGAATTAATTTCGTGCCTCTCTTCGTTGTTGAGCGGGCCAGGCCAACTTACAGTTCTAGGTTATGAGAGTTTGTTGAAATCTGAGCAGTGGGTACACGCATATAAAACTTAAATTACAGGAACGCCATTTTACAAATATATTTAGTTAATTTCAATACTGGGCGATGTACAATGTTGAAAAAAATCAGAGGAAACTGTTGTTAAAACGGATCGTATTTAAAAAATACATCGTTTTTGCACGACAGCTTTTAGTTGGTAAAATCTGTTTCGCCTGTGAGTAATGGTTTCAACATAATGTTTCGGTATTTATTTCACGTGAGTAAATTTCGACGGAGCTAGCATATGTACATGTAAAACTAAAATTTAAACACCCGCTTCTTCGAAATCCACATAGTTTACTACGCAAGTGGTCACTGCGTCAGTAGAATTAATAGTGTTTATGTATGCTATATGTGTGTATTATAGTTATGGGATTTTAAAGGTAACTATACGANGTGAGTAATGGTTTCAACATAATGTTTCGGTATTTATTTCACGTGAGTAAATTTCGACGGAGCTAGCATATGTACATTTAAAACTAAAATTTAAACACCCGCTTCTTCGAAATCCACATAGTTTACTACGCAAGTGGTCACTGCGTCAGTAGAATTAATAGAGTTTATGTATGCTATATGTGTGTATTATAGTTATGGGATTTTAAAGGTCGGGGCAGTAGAGTATTTTTAATGCATACAACTATTCGACATCACTCTAAAATTTAAAATTACTGAGGACATCTGCCAGAATTAAGTAAACGAAGTTAAACATATTACACTTTATCGACGCCAGTTGAGATAGCAGTGCTCGTACGCATGCGCAGGTAACCTTGCAATGGAATTAAGTATTCCGATTAACTAATAGTTTAGAATACTTAATTGTTGTAAATACATTCTTAATGGAAGCAAAAGCCAGTCGTGATTTGTTGGAGACTCTCCTTGCCGAGTTCAAATATTAAAATGTTTATTATAAAGCAGATACTGCAATATGTTTATCAGTTGTTTGAGATAATATTTTTTACATATATGGTATGACTACGGAATATTTTGTACACGGAAAAGTTTCTACATAATAAAAAATCTGCGACACAGAATATTATTTTCATCTACTAAGATTGTCGGTATTATACTAACCGTTTTTTGTGGCTTTCTAAGAATATTACACATAGGCGACGACATTCGTAGTGTAACATGCGGGGCTTTTATCACTGCATAGAGATTTTTGGTTTGAGTTGTGCTTCAGAATATAAATATCAATTTAAGCCACGTTAGTTTTGCTCCGTCGAAACTGCCTTTGTTGCTACAACTGAGGAATATTAAAAAATAAGAACATAAATAAATTAAATTGAAGTAAATAAAAGGCAATGATTCAGGAATGCCAAAGGGCTAAGATATATGGCCTAAGAAACGCTGAGAAGGGCAGTTAACACCAGACATTTTTACATAGATACAGTACTTCTTCAGTGGAGTCTAAAATAGTTAAATACTAACGATATTTTTTTTACAAATAATGCGGCCGGCTTATTTTTTCAACTTGGGTATACTTAATTATTGTTTCCAGTTAAAGGCCGGTATTAAGCCTATTCGCGGTTTCACCACATTTTTTAAATCAAAACTTTGAAAAATCATTCCATGTATGACGTGTTTCGATATTTCATAAATGTGCCACGTAAAAAAAGCGTTTTATTGTCAAATTAACATAAAAGTACCTTATTTTTAGTTAAATTGAACTTTTCCTTATATTTCGTCTATAAGTTTATAATAATTCATTTATAATTTATGTAAATAAAAACAGAGAGAAAAAAGGTGTGTTGGTAATGCCTAGTAATAAACAGTTCATATGCGATATGCTATTACACTGAGTGAGCACGAATGCGATGCTTTGTCCCTATGCGATGGGTTGTCCCTTTGGTGTAATGTTATATACATGGTTAAGCTTTGTGTGCATGAGCCGGAGAAATATCTCGAAAGTAGATGTTCAGCAGGGCTTCACAAAAGTTGGAAGTAACCGTGAAATGGACTATACGGTGTTTACAAATTTAATTAAATATAATAGTGCGATTTTCTCGTGTAACTCATATTTTTATCAGTATGCCGTTTTAAAATTCACTTCCTGTGATTGCGCTTCGGAAGCAAGCCGCTACCCCTACAAGCGGCAGCTGTGGCGGTTAATTAACGGCTACGAGCTGATGAAGACTGGCGCATGTGTCAGGCGGTTTGCAACTCCGCGGAGGAAGCAATCGCTTCACTGAGCACATCCTATCGAGCGAGTCCCTGGAACAGCGGCAACATCCATACCGCTGAACGCGCCACTGCTTCGCGGGTTGCCTATCAGCAGAACACCCGGGCGCTAAACTGGCTGGGGAACAAGACTGCAGCTCATGAGTAAATGAGAGAGAAAGAAGAGAGAGAGAGAGAGCGCGCGCGTGTGTGTGTGTGTGAGATGAAGAGAGTGTCATCTACTATACGTCTTTAAGTTTTTACTTCTGACATTCGGAGGATACCGCACGTTTCTGCGATGTCCGGGACAAATTAAGAGCAGCTTTAGAAATGCATATTTGAAAAAAGTGGTATAAAGTTTTATGTTTTATGAGTTAAGATTCTTATATAACTCTTAATGATTATGACGATCAAGATGAGCTCATTAAATTAAATTGTCCTCTATTGATGCTGCGCTTTGTGGTAGTTAACTTTGAGGTTTAGGAGAGAGTGGGGGATGATATTATTCAAACCATAAAATATACATAAACACAGCTGACACACCGAAGTATTACCCGTAATTTGAATCTGGAAAATCACTATTGCAATTGAGTGCCTTAACGTATTAAGTAAATAATGTTGCGAGCTTGGTAAGCTTGGTACCAACAGACGGCTCAGTGATTTTTTACTAGTTTACCACAACTAGGATTTCTGGTTTGATTCCAATATCACGACAGTCGATAATCTTTGGATAAAGGCTTCTGTATGGTAGTTGTGGTGCGCATTACCCCGGTGTTGATCTTCTTGGGCTCTCCATCTGTTCTTTGTATTCGTTCTGTCACTGCCCGTAAACCACATATATTTTCTCTTCTTTCATTTTTCTTTTCACGCTGGCTGGGAATGACAGATTTATGAATCACCAACATTCCCCCTTATCATTTATACGTTTTTGCATCAGGGAAAAAAAAACGTGCAGTTTTATATTATTACACGGTAGAAAGTAGTACCATACTAAATTGCAAAACATGAAAAGGGAAAGTTGAAGATTTAATAATATTAAAAGGTTATTTAATAAACACTATTTTTTTTAGTAGACAGTATTATACTGTATGCACAATTTGAACGTTCATCCAATGGGATTTTATCTCTCTATGCTTATGAAAACTGAAAATTATTCCAGCCTTCACTTGAAAATCAAGTTGTGCTGTACAACTGTCGTAAAAGCTCGTTAAAGAAGAACAAAAAAAAATTCTGAATTAAAGTACACGAAGTTGCCACTCACCCAAACAAATTTTTTTTAAAAGAAAACCCCCTTTTTTTAACGGAAAATACATTAGTTAATTATGATCAACTTACATCTTTGCCACAAGACAATAAATATGCCAAAATAAATATAAATACAAAAAAAACTATTTGATTGATTCTCAGATTACTTTTAGTGCAAACTCTAAATACAGTTTAAACGCAGCTAATTGCAATCACCCCCAAAGAAATATTTCTCCTAACTCTGTTTATGGGCCAAATAAAATTTAAATTTTTCGTTGTAGGTCGTTTTACAAAATTCCCTTCAAAATAGCATGTCTAAGTTTTTTTCCGCTATGATTGTTAACACCAGTGAACCCCTAGACGAATTTAACACTGCCACGCGTAATATCATGTCTTTATATTTACTCATAGGTCTCGAAACTGCAGGTTCACCAGTCAAAACATAACACGTGATTGACTGTATCTGAGGGTATAAGAGTAATAGCACTCTTCATGCACGCTTATTTCTTATTTAATTTACCCAGACAATGAATGAAACTGATATCTGGAAATCTGAGACGAAAAATATTATTTAGCAACTTGTATGTTTCCGTAGGTAATTGTTAGAGAAGAAAAATAGGAAATTTTACCAACAGACTGCTCTGAAGAATCAAATTAACTGCAATATTTAGCCTACTTTCCGAAGGAAAGAAAAGCTTATGGGATCACTTTCCTGTCCGTGTGTCTGTGTGTGCTGTGTGTGTGTTTGCAAGTGTGTATGTGTGTGTCCTCCTTAGATTTTTGAACGCGTAAACCGAATTTCATCAAACTCTGAAACATGTAACTTTTATAGTTTTACACCATGCCGGGCATTTATTTTCCAAATGGCGGCCATTAAAAAATTAAGGGCGATATGTCATATCTCAAAAACCATTCAACCGATTGTAACGAAATTGTGTATGCCGGCAGCACAAGTTGTATGCATTAAATTCAGAGGAAAATGTTAATTCGCCATTTTGAAAGACAGTACCACATTAAAAAATTAAGTTTTTATGTGATATCTCTAAAACTACTCAACCTATTTTCGCCAAATTTAGCATGTAAGTAATACTATGATTGGACAGACAAATACTTAATCTGCACGACACAACGGAGTTGTGCTTTTGTTTGTTAACGAGGCGCTCTGAGCCCCGTGGGGGTGTATCGCTCCCCGGCCTCCCAGTAGGCGGGGAAGAGGGATCACGCCCTCTCAACGCAGACATGACAGCACTCACCACAATTGACCAGACCCGATTGCCCCGACCTGTACTCAGGTCGCACCAAGCAAAGCCCCGATCTGATATTACAGATCGCACAAGGCATGCCCTTCCATAAGACCTGAGACTCTAGCACTCAAAATTACCAAGCGTATGGTATCGCCTGAGCACTATCCAACTCCAGACGTGATCTCGGGCACGTCCCCGGAACAATCCAGTTCAACGTCCGGCTCCATTTGCAAGAGGGGGGATCTCTCCGGAGCCTCCTCCAGCTTACAGAGTTAACCACTGCCAGCACGAGTCCAACCTCGTAGATCCGATGTCCAAGGGGAACCCCTGGGTGGGCCAAGCAGATCATCCCGTGCTCCCTCTTAATTTTCATGGCACTTATGGGTTATCCCGCGCCTGACTGCGTCCCCAGCCCATAGGCAGCAGAAGTGCGGAGTCCCTCAGACCATATGGGATCCGTCATAACCATTTGGTTTTATTCCCTTGTTATCTTCACCAAGCACCGTGATCACATCCGCCGCCCATAAGGCTAGCCCGCCATCATCAGACGCTCGTCCATTCCCATCCTAGAATTTCTTCACAGGGAAATTCCTGTTATTGGGCCCCAGTGGCCTGAGTGCCAAGAGGTACCACACCCCACCAAGTGGTCGGGCCTTGGTACTATCTATCGGCCCAAGCCATCACGGCAGATACCCCTGAACAGCCGCTAGAAAACTGTTTCCCATAGGGCACGGGCGGCAGAGCCCAGTCTGTTTAATCAGGGGTGGCACGAGAAGCCCTGGGTTGCCATGGATGTTGAGAGGCTATAAGAGACGCATCACCCATCCTTTCCGGAAACCGGTAAGTAAGTTCGTCTCGGCTACCATAGCCTAGTACTGCCACGCCACCTCAAATGACCAACCTACACTCCCCCCACCGGGGTGACCGTGCGATCCTCCCCCCTGATTGGACAGACAAATGTAAGTTAATTAATACAAATTATGTAAATTAATTTATGTAAATGAGGTTTACTTAATTAAGCACTTATTTTATAAATGGAGGCCATACAAATATTTTATGTTCATTTGGAATAACTTCCATACCATATAACCAATTTCGACAAATTTTTTGCATTGAAAGTATCTATTATAAACATCAAATTAGCAAACAAATTATGTCCGCCATTTTGTAAGATAGTGCTACATGAATTAATTAAGTTTTTGTGTAATTTCTTGGGAAACAATTGACTGATTCCTACCAAATTTGGCAATCAAATAGTACCACCGCAGTTGATGTGTACAAATATGTTTCAAGTATGTACAATACCTATTTTCGAAATTGCGGCCATGTAAATATTTAAGCATTGTATGCTATATCTTCGAAAATACGTAATAAATTCAAACTTAACTTTGTATGCTGGAAGTATATATAACAAACATAAAATGAGTCTACATGGAGCATCTTTTTTCCTGCATTTTGTAAGATAGTTCTACAAGAATGAATAAAGTTTTTATGTCATATCTTTTCAAACAATTGTCCTATTACCACCAAATATGCTAAACAAGTATTACTTCAGTAAGTAATGTTAACTAATATGTTTTAAGTATGTCAGATACTTATTTACAAAATGGTGGTCATATAGCTATTTTAGCTTTGTATGTTATATCGTCAAAACCATGTAATTAATAACAAAAAAACTTTGTATGATAGCTGTGTATATTACAAAAATCACATTTTCACAAACGGAATCCCTCTTGTCCGCCATTTTGTAATATAGTATCAATTGACGAATTGAAATTATGTGATCTCAGAAAAAAACCTCCGATTCCTTCCAAATTTGGCAACCAATTAGCACTATGGCAAGCTATGTATACTGATACNATCTCAGAAAAAAACCTCCGATTCCTTCCAAATTTGGCAACCAATTAGCACTATGGCAAGCTATGTATACTGATACATTTTGAGTAGGTAAGACATACATATTTTTTAATGGCGGCTATATAAACATTTCAGCTCCGAATTTGTATCTACGAAAATGCAAAACAAATTCCATCTTAACTTTGTATGCTGATAGGATCAGTTGTATCTATCAAAATTGTCAATGCAGTCTCATTTATCCGCCATTTTGTAAGAAAGCTCCACATAATATAATAGTTTTTATGCCGTATCTCGGTAAACGANAAGTCTCATTTATCCGCCATTTTGTAAGAAAGCTCCACATAATATAATAGTTTTTATGCCGTATCTCGGTAAACGATTAACCGATTTCTTTCACACTTGGCGAAGAAGTCGTACTGTGTTAGGCAATATTAATTTATATGTGATATGTATGTGTCTCTTACTTTCTGAATGGCGTATATACAAATGTTTTATCTTAGTGTGCTATATCTACGAAACTATGTAATAGATTGAAATTTACCTTTATCTATTTTAGCTATGACAATAATAGAATGTGCTAGTGTAAAAACTTTTTGCCCTCTATTTATGAAGATCGTCACATGATCAATGGGGTTTTTATGCCATATATCGAGGACCAATCAACCGATATGCATACAGAGATCCTCCTTTGCCAAATTATTTTGTAAAGTAGTGTTAGGTGAGTAAACTGAACAGTTTGACATATTTGCGGAAGAATTCGACTGATTTACATAAACTTTTACACCCGTACAGAAGGCCAAGTATACTTACATAGTCAATGATTTTAAAATCAAACTTTTTATGCTGACATTATCTATTACAAACATTGTGTACAGATCCTCTTTTTAAGAAATTTTGTAAGATAGCCCCATTCAAGAAAATAAGATTTTTATGCCATATCTAGTAGACAAATGAACAAATTTCAATCAAATTTTTCACACAAGTAACGTTATGGTAGGCCATGTAATCTTAAGGGTTTTAGTGGCTCAGATAATTGTTTTCAAAATGATAGCCGTGTAAATATTTCAGGTAAGTGAATCTTATCATTCTAATATTACACTGGTTACATCCGTAGTTGATGCTCCGAATTCTACCTGCTTGATGTAATTGATTCCAATCTCACTTATTTTTACGAGTTTTTTTTCTGAATTTGAATCCCGTAAGTCACTCGTGTATTTTAATTGTTTTCGTATTTTTATACGTGTTTCTGGTTTCATCTTTCATCTCTAATGAAATTGCTGTCAATGGGACGTCAATTCCTAACCTACCATCTGAGCTTTCAAGAACTTTACTAAAATTTATTTGCACCCATGTAGAGGAAAGTAGGCCCATTAGCCATCAGTAATTGCTTTTTTATTATGTGCCAAATCACATCTAGTCCTAATGCTATCGTCCGCCTTTCTAACCTCTTTAGCTCGAAGGCACTAGAAATAACTATTATATTTCAAAAAAATTACATATTAATATTTATAAAATATAACGACTATTTTTTATTTCTCTAATGTGAATTCGAAATGCCAGTGAATTACTAGGAATATTTAAAGCGTTTTTTTCCTCATGTTTTTTTAACATAGCTGTGCAAACTACTGTCTTGACTTGGGTCAATGGTTTGAATCTCTAACAAAATCACTGTAAATTTAAATTATTTTGTAGCTCCTGACTAACGGTTTTTGGGACATTCTAACAAACAGCGAATTGGAGCATCCTAATTGATTGTATATCTTAATATAATGAATTGCGAAACTTAGTTATACAAGTAATAATGTGGTTATTAAAAGATCAAATTAAGCTTCAAATGGCATTCAATTTCTATAGAATTCAATTCTTTGAACATCACGTGACGTCACTTCAATGTCACAACCGTGGCCATTCCAACGTTTAAGAAATTGAGTGGTTGAAAGATTTTCTTTTTGGAGATGTTATATAATTACTTGAATCCAATTATTAATCTACCAATCATAATGGTCCTCGTCAAACTGTGCAAATAAAAACTAAGTTATACGATAAGTATATGAAAAACTACAAATAGATTATTTTATTTTAGCATAAATACAGNTGCAAATAAAAACTAAGTTATACGATAAGTATATGAAAAACTACAAATAGATTATTTTATTTTAGCATAAATACAGTATGTGTGAATGGTATGTATTACAAATAGCACAGTGCAATGTCCACTTTTTATAGATATCCTTGTAAATGGAAAACTTATTTGTTATTAAACGCTGTTAGAGTATAGTAAGTAGTTTATTGGTGAATGTTGTGGCTGAAAGGAATTAAATAAAATATGCGAACTTAAACTTCTATTTTTAAACACTTGTATTAAATACATGTAGTTTTTAAAACATACAGATAGGTAGCACTCTTCTGAAAGACAGTTTTGGATATATTAAAAAATATATGTATCGTTAAAAGCATTTATTTAAAATTCGTACCACAATGAAACTAGTGAAATATAATAGGAAAACGACAGCGTCTAGTCTGTTGACCATCACAAGTTTTTTTAAAACCATGGAAGTAAAAATAACGAAAAAATAATGTTCGTAAAAAGTCCGAAAGTAACAGCAGAATTGTATAAAAATCTGCTGTGAACACCTCCGTTCCATATTCAGCGTTATAGGCGTACTCANTGCAAATAAAAACTAAGTTATACGATAAGTATATGAAAAACTACAAATAGATTATTTTATTTTAGCATAAATACAGGATGTGTGAATGGTATGTATTACAAATAGCACAGTGCAATGTGCACTTTTTATAGATATCCTTGTAAATGGAAAACTTATTTGTTATTAAACGCTGTTAGAGTATAGTAAGTAGTTTATTGGTGAATGTTGTGGCTGAAAGGAATTAAATAAAATATGCGAACATAAACTTCTATTTTTAAACACTTGTATTAAATACATGTAGTTTTTAAAACATACAGATAGGTAGCACTCTTCTGAAAGACAGTTTTGGATATATTGAAAAATATATGTATCTTTAAAAGCACTTATTTCAAATTCGTACCACAATGAAACTAGTGAAATATAATAGGAAAACGACAGCGTCTAGTCTGTTGACCATCACAAGTTTTTTTAAAACCATGGTAGTAAAAATAACGAAAAAATAATGTTCGTAAAAAGTCTGAAAGTAACAGCAGAATTGTATAAAAATCTGCTGTGAACACCTCCGTTCCATATTCAGCGTTATAGGCGTACTCANTGAAAGTAACAGCAGAATTGTATAAAAATCTGCTGTGAACACCTCCGTTCCATATTCAGCGTTATAGGCGTACTCATAAATCGTCCTTTACGCCACAAACAACTGTAGCTTGTAATTTATTTATTTTGTTTTGTTTCCTGTCCATATTTGGCTTTATTAAAAACTAGCACTTGTTTGAAGCAGCCACAGCGTATGGAACATTCAATTATCTGTTATTTTCGAAAATTTATTTACCATGAGTTTGTCAATGAAACAGTTCAACATTTATTTGAGAGTGTGAAATGTCTGTCAAATCTGCCAAGCTTCCAATTCAAGTTTTATCGTAAAAAGTTTTTCAATGTACGCGTGAAACGATTTAAGCATTCAATAAATGTGATTATAAGAAATATCAGATCGTGTGAAATTGTCTTAATACTTGTGCGTGTACTTATTTTGAACATCAAACAATTATACAGTACATTCGATTCAACGAAGTACTTTTACTGGATCAGAAGAATTCGCATTAAAATCAAGACACTTGCTGAACTGACTTCACACATTTGTTGCACCGTATCATGCAAATAAATATTTTTATACTCTTGTTAGAGTTTTTGTTGATTTAATTCGAATTAATCGTGTTTCAGAAGAAGAAAAAACAAGGCAGCCAGGGGTACGGTGGGAGACCTTGGTGTCGGCAGTTGTCAGCACTGCATGACGTGAGTATAGATGATTCATGGTTACTTCCAACTTTTCCGAAGCCATGCTAAAGTTCTATTTCCAAGATATTCCTCCGCCTCGTGCAAACAAAGTTTAATTAAGCCTAAAAAATTACTCCAATTGGCCTGCCAAATAGCCTGCATTCTTGCGCACTCAGTATAATAATATTTTGCAAAAAACTATTTATTACTATGCTTTACCAACACACCTATTTTTTGTGTGGCTTTATGCATGTTAATTATAAATTAGATATTATAATTTATAAAAAAAATATAAGTGAAATTTCAATTTAACCATAAAATAAGGTACTGTTATGTTAACAGAAGAAATAAACGCTTGTGATACATGTCACGTTTAAGAACCAACAAAACACGTCATACAAGGGGTGATATTCCATAGGTTCGATCCAAAAAATATGAAGAAATCGCGAATAGACTATTGTAGCGTGATCGAGCTCGTAACCCGTGGTGCAGTATTTCCTCGCACTTAACCTTCGGGAGACGTGATCCCTACTCTCCGGAGAAAGAGCTGTGCTTGACGCGGGCGAGTAGGAGCGGGTCACGCGATACGCCCATCGAGAACCCGTCGCGGGAGGGGCGCGGAGCGAGTGACCCGGCCTAAAGGACGAGAGCGCGCTGCGGAGTGGGTGACGAGTTGCGCCTGAAGCGCAGCGCTGCTAATCAGGATCTCTTTCACAGGCGGAGGCACGCGCGCCGCGCAAAAGCGGCGCAAGTTGCCTGGAACCTCCTGCCTCGTTGGAAGAGACCGTAGTTAACTCTCGACTCCAATATCCACATCACACGTTTAACAAGTTTCACCACAAAGTCTTGAATTGTAGGAAAATGCAGACTTCGTGCAGGTGCTGATAAGGGCATACTGAGTGAACCAAAATAATTCTCAATTATATTTTAAACTGTGCTCAAGCCACCATCGTAAAGGAAAGGAATAATTTCTATTTACCTTTTGACAACAAGTTATTAACCATTACCGATAGTGTACAATATCAAAAAGTCAGAACGCCTCCATTGGAAACAGACATTTTTTACTGTACTTTTTTTTATTCTATAAATTACGACATGCAAAGTTCGTAAAGTTTTGTGGCTCTGAAAACTAAATAATTGCTGTGATTAATTTTTTAAAAGCAAAATATTTTTATATAAACATAATTTGGTACTTCGAGTAATCTAGCAATAACTCGACCTTGAAGTCCTTGCCGACAGTTCTTTGGTATCCGCTCTAACCACTTTACACAGTAAACCAGAAAACCAGACTGCACACACTTTAAAGATCTCTAAATTTTTTTAAGTTCGTAGTTGGGCGAAATGAAATTGAGAAATTTTGGTGCAACTGCTCTCTTGGCAACACATACTGGCTTAATTAAGAAATCATTATGTAATGAGCAAACCCCAGTTCTGTGGCTGGCTGAAATTTCCTCGCCATTCCTGAATCTGCAAGTAAATATACGCCACACGAGAGTTGCTTGGTAGGTATACGTGCTGCAGGTAGATATAAAAAAAGTGTCTTATTTTTCTGGCTATTACACGGTTGCAAATAAAGCACCTCAGTTCATTCTAGGACTCCTATTCGGTCCATAAAATTTCAACAAATTTTCCATCAGAAGCTTTGACACATTCTTTACCAACATCCCTATGGTTAAATATTTTCTATTACTGTCTGATATTCTCGGGATTATGCATATATCTTGCCCCCTTAATGTTGCCTCAAATATGTAGTGCTGCTTTAGTTTCGCATCCAGTTATGGCACGAGCAAGTGTTAACATTTCTCAAATCACTATCATCGTCTGTTAATCAGTTTTAATGTTTAATTGTTACTGTTTAAATTAACCGAAGTTCTTTGAAGTATTTTTTTGTTTTAGGAGTTATTACAAGCACGAGGATATATATATATATATATATATATATATATTCTAATTAACTATGGATGATTGATTTTCACATCGAGATTCAATTAGATCGGCTTCAGCAATAACAGTAATCGCATCTCTTCTCGTTTGCAAAACTGAACAACCGTTGGTTTTATTTTCAACCACGAAATATCTTAACGAACAGTCGTTGATGGTTTCAGTATGCTCGAAAATATGACTGTGTGATAGAGATTAGCGTAATTCCAACAAAAATGATGTGTAGAAATTCTCGTTGTTGCTCCTCGTTGTTCTTATGGAGCGGGTTCATGGCAAGGGGGTAACTTAAATCTGTCTCTGCTACCAACAAAACAAGTCCATAAGAACTAACAAAGAAATGTTTCTGCAGTTGAACCATTATATGTTACCAATTTACATAATAAGCCTACTTTCCTCTACATATGAATGCGCGTGAATTTGATAAATTGGGCCATACTATAAGACTGAGGTAAAAGGAAAAAGTGTGATAAAGTAATATATTTATATTGCCATCATTTTGAAAATAATGCACTGATCCACTTCTCACACTTCAGTTTACATGGGCTACTCTACAGATACTCGTATGCCAACATTTGGTGTAAATCGGTTGATCGTTTCTTGAGATATGACATAAAAGTGGACATATCTTCGAAAATGCGTAAAATAAGTTGCTATGGTGTAGACACATTTGATGTTGTAATATATGTCACTGCCAGCACACAAAGTTTGGTTAAACTTGGCTACATGGTCTCATAGATATAGCAGAGCAATCACAAATTTTCACATGGTCGCCAATTTAAAAAACAGCGTCTGACAGACTTAGAACATATCTGTTTCTATGGTGCACCGTAGTATTTCTTGTTTACAAAATTTGGTAGGAATAGGTTAATTATTTCCCGAAATATGACACAAAATAATAATTCATATGTTGTGCTATCTTACAAAATGGCGGACAAAAGAGTTAATATATTGGCATTCTTATTTTAAGTATTTAAAATTTGGCCAAATATATGAATCAGATTTCATGTAAAATATATCGATCTATAAAACAGTAAATTGTGACGAACCCTCGGCTTATTTTTGCTGCAAAGTGCGTGCGCAAAAATATATAGTTGCAGCTTTTGACACTTATAGAATTTAAACCAATTACACCAATGGAGTGAAGTTTCTTTGAAATCTAAATTAATTTCCTTCTTAATATAATTGCAGTTTTCATCAATGCTGTGTTACTGGAATATATAATAATGTTTCTTCACAAACATACAATTGCTGAGTTAATAGCTATAACTACCAATGTGCAGTAGATATAATTTGAAATAACATATTCTGAATTATTATGTAGCAGGTATGCTATGTTAAATGCAAGTAGCAAATCTCGTTAAAAATTTAGAGCACAGAAGTAAAGCAAATAATCTTCAGGCCGTTCAGCAGAATACGCTGTGGCTGGGAGATGGCGGTCGTGTGCTATGCATCGATTTCCGGGACGATAAATGAGGCTGGATCGTCGAGCAGCCCCAGACGTTAGTTACAGTTAATGAACAAGAGGTGAACCAATTGTCTGATAGATTATGTAATGTTTGCTGCAGGACGTTGTTTAAACAGTCAGTGCATCAACTGGGAGACATCAGAATAGGGCTGTTTTGCAAGAGTATTTCTATGTATGTCCCTAGCTTATTTCCGAGTCATTCAACATTCTTCTCGACAATATATGCTTGCCCCTGGAGATAACACTACTCCACTACATTATTGTATTGCGTATCGCTTGACAAATAACTCTCAGGCGCTCATAATCACAGTGATATCTAAACAGAAAGAGTTGCATCTGGTTTATATAACTGATTAGTGATTGAGTCTTAGATATGTCCTAAAGAAAACCTAAAATCTCCATCTCAGCCAATAGTCGATATAATAACGTTATATTTATAGCGCCAACACTCTTCGGTTGGAATTTTTTTCTGTACACGTCACGTGCAAAATATATCGTGTCATTCGATTGCCGTGTTTTAATGCGAAATTGCACTTTTTTTAATTTGCGTCACTGAGATACGTAGCTACTAAAACAGAATACCATTTTTGATAAAATTTTGTGAACGGCAGGCCACTTATTTTAATCACTTAGGAGATTGCGACCTATTTCAATATAATGTCGAGGTTACTTTAAAAGCGCCGTATAGAAAACAATCTGAATCATTTGCAACCAAAATAAAAGACAAAATGGCTTATCATAGCTGGAGAAAGTGTACCGATTTTAAACAAAATAGTGTCTTCTGTACGACTGTGCTTCACACATGTCCCATAAATGATACAGTTATTTAATCTTTGTCATTAGGTGCTGTAATTATTTATTCACCAGTATAACCACCACCTGTCACATGGATTATGAATCATATAACACGAATCGCATTTCGTCATTTATTAGTTTGAACCATAGTATTTGGCTTCTGGAAATGGTTGTGAGTTTTTTGCAGTTAATAAGTGTTTTATGTTGTTTTATCATGCTGCTTAATGTTGTTTAGATAATTTTTATATATAATCGCCATATTACTACTTAATGATGAAGCAGCTATAAGCTTTGAATTGCACGTCTCTATAAAGTTGAAATAAAAGTTTAGGAAAAATTAATTTGATTTACCGCACAATATCAGATTGAAGGAAACCGTAACGATTTAGGTAAAGACGATGGAAACAACAGGGCAGTTCTTGACGCCACAATGTTCAATCTGTGACAAAAAAATTCTTAACTGTTCCACAGCAAATAGGACGTTTCGTTCTTACCTTTATCAAACAAGACACGTCAGTTAATTAAGTTCAAATGTTAGTAGACAAGTTTATTTTCTCCGATGGTCTAAATAAGTGTGAGATAGTAATATCGTCAAACTATAAGAATGAAATTAGTTTCACTACGAAATTCTGCAGGATGTACAACATATATGTGAGATATGGTTGGTGTATCCTTTATGTTAAATTCTATTTACTTAAGAGTATTTCTTATTTAATACAGCGATCTCAGTCCCTAAAGACCATGTGCTGCGTAGACATGTTGCCTCGGATGGTATCATTACCTTGTCGTGGTGGTGGAGCTTAGTGGTCAGATCATCCCGAGAGCTGTGCCGGAGGTAGCCTAGCTGCTCGTCGGGTCTCCAAAGCCGTACAGGTCAGAGGTGACGACCGAGACTGAATACGTTACACTGGTCCTCCAGGTTGGCGGTTGGAAGTGGTTGGTAGCAACCCCTCTCCGTAAAACGAAACTGTGCTACGAAACGCAACAAGACGCCTCTATGGTATATGATCTCTAGAATTATGAAACTTCTGCGGTAACCGTCCATTGAAGCCTGGGTTCGATGTACGAAATTTGAGTAGCTATCATATTAAAGAACATGCGCTTGATGTTGTCCAGAAATTCTGGCTCAGTAAAGGCGTGCCGAGCCAAATTGAGTTTCGCAGAGAGGACTGAGAACAACAGATATTCCTAAATGGATGACATTTTTTTTTCACTAGTTAATTTATTCAATATATGTAAATTAGGTGGCATCTCCTCCGCCATTCTGGATCATAATTTGTACGCGTACAGTTCCAAGCAGAACTATCCAGCGCTCCATAAATGCAAGAGTATCGTATGAACACTTCAGAGAAGAAGGGAACAACGTGAGTACTGGAATTTCAAACAATTTAAAACGGAAAGCTGAAGGGAAAATTCTGAAAGAAGGCAGTGATTTGAAATGTGGGCTACCAGATTACGTTTCCGGCAATTTGCTAGTTCAGCTACCTCACGTCAGTATGCTAATCAAGACAGTTTCTGTAATCAGTAGAACGCCGTACAGAGTAAAGAAAATTCTTTGCCTAAATGTAAGTTTGGGATTATTTTTTGAACATTTGTATTTAGTATAGGTTTGTTTCATCATACGTGAAAATGTGATTACTATATATGTATTTAACCGTTACCCACGTCTATGTACATCATGCACGCAGTGCATTTGTTTATATCTTGATTTTTTCGCATATAGTAATTTTTTGTATGTTACCCATGCTAATGTTTACATATATACACAATTATATATATATATACATACATACAACCTGGATGATGGTGGACGAAGGGAAGCATCTTCCTGCATGTAATGGCAACTTTGCGACGCACTTGTATGTATACCTTCCTTTATTTATTCTTTACATCTGTGGATGGTGTTACTTGTTCCCGTACTTAAAGGTTTGGGAATGCTGACGAACTATGCTTATTACAGGGCTTAAGGCCTACTTGCACTTATCTCCTTGATTACAGTCGGAAGTGGTGTCTGTGATGTGAATTTGGTGGTCGTAGCTTCGATGGTCGTAAAATATCGGGATACTGTACTTATACGAGGGCTTAAAGTATACTTGTATCTACTACCATGTCTGTCATCGGAGGTGATGCCTATGATATTGATACCTGCCCAATGCTATGGTTTATAAGTAGGTATTGATTCCGCTCTCGGCGTAAGGCGCCAGAAATGGATGCTAGCTCTCAGTGTTAGGGCGCAAGGGCGCAGGAATGTGTTGACGTTACTATCCCTAGGTACAATTTAGCAAATAAATTCACCTTCTTTGCGAGTTAACATATGACAGTTTTATTCTTGCTTAATGAGTTAACTTCTACATGAACACACGAGACAACTCTCCCCCCCCCTTTTTCTACGTAGGCTACGTATGGCTTGACGTGGCGATTTGCGTCGTGGGGAGCAAGATTCTTCACACTTCCTGTATGACTCTACTTATCTGACTCGAGGCGCTGGACTTCTCTCGGTCGGCGACCTCTGGACCGCTTCGTCACTCGGTAGGCAGACTGGGACGTCTGGGCTGCGACAGGTCCTCTCGATCGGCGTTGGCGTCTCGACGCCTTCTCGAACTCGTTCCTCCTGACTTCGATCCGCACTCCTCGATTCCCGTCGGGCGACTGCCGTTGGCGTCTCGTCGCCTCCTCTCGTACCGGCTCTGCTCCGCACACCTCGCTTGACGTCCTCCGACTGACGTTGACGTCTTGATGCATTCTCGCGAACTCGTTTCTCCCGGCTCCGGTCCACACTCCTCGCTTGATGACGTCTGACTGCTCCGTTCCTACCTCTCTCTCGTGGTTTTGTATGCTCGTTCGCCATATTAAACTTGCATCCCCTCTGCACGTGGCCGCGCTGACCGCCGCGTCCCCTGAGTCGTAAAACACGTGTTCGGCGCTTCGGCTATCCGCACGTGGCCCGGCGTCGTCCCTCGCTTCTGGCATAGACGTTTATCGTTCTGCACTGCACGTGCTGGGACCCTTGGTGGTCCCTTCGTCGGCGCACGTGTTTCTTCCGCTGCCTCCGGATATCGCGTCGCTATTATTCTGGCCCGCTCGCCAAAAGCTCTCATCATTTATTGCGGTAGCTGGCTCGGGGGAGACGCCACTGCTGGTGTTAGCTTGTGTCCCCTTTTGCAACTGCGAGACGCAGTTGCTACGCCATGTGTTCATTACGCGTCGGGATCCTGGCGTCATTCTTCGAGCACGCTCGCCCAACCCTTAATATTTATTGCGGTAGCCCACCTGCGAGTTTCGCCAGAGTGTGCCTTCTGACGAACCAATATCTTTCGGGACGCGGGATGCGTCAATATTAATTTGCAGATTTTAGCTTCTGTGGGTGGGAAATTGTAGCCAACTATGCTTATACGAGGGCTAAGGTGTACTTGACACTACCATCATGTTCGTTGTCGGCAGCGATGTCTATGTTACGTAATTTGGTGACTATAGCTTCGGCAGACCGGAAATGGCGGTCAACTATGCTTATAAGTAGGCTTACGGCCTGCTTGACGCTGCGGTCCAGTTCATCGTCCGGACCGATAACTATGTTATGAATTTAGTGACTATATAATAAACAGTTTGGAATTTACAACCAACTATGATTATAAGTGGATTTAGGGCGTGCTTGAACCTGCTGCCCTGTTTGGCGTAGGGGGTGATGTCTATGTTATGCATTTGGTGACTGTATCTTAAACAGTTCGGAAATTACAGATAACTATGCCTATAAGTAGGCCTGGGGCGTGCTTGACGCACGCGCAGTGCGACTCTAGGCTAGAGTGCATGGGCCGGCTTCGCTCCATGCCGTGCTGAATGCACGCACAAGTTGGCGATACAGAAGTGCGCGAGCGCACGCTCGCGCGTGATCGCTTCGCATGTGCGTCGCAGCGCAATTGTGTGTGTGTTCTTTGTATGGATGCATATTACATGCGAATGTAGTTTTAAATAGTTGCCAGTGCGTCTCCAGTGCTCACGTGGACCGGAATAGGCGTAGTACAAATGCTGTTAATTTTTTATCTACAACTTTTACTCATATATGTAAAGTATGCGGGTGTGCGCGCGTGCGGTTCCTGCATATTTTTCCTATGTAAATTTGTCATTAAACATATTTTTTTTTCGTGATGACAAGTTTATTATCTGGAGAATATGTAGGCCAATGCAAGTATTTACTTTATTTCTTCTCCTAACGCTGCCAATGCAATGGTGATTTTTATATTTAAAGTCGGGGCCTGTCCAAATTTTTTCCGAATGTCAGGATGGTAATAACTATACACGTATTCGACATTAAACATTCTCCTCTTTTATATGTCGCAGTAGTTATGTGGTCAAGACGCTGTACTGCCGACTCAAGGAGGGCCGGAACAATCACGCACGCCCCTGGCATTTTTTCAGTTCCGATACAACTACCAAAAAAAAAAGGAAATTTTAAGGGAAAAAAGAGAAAAAATAGAAATCCAAGATAGCCGCTGTGGCACTGCAGCTCCGAAACCAGCAGCCAGTTGACGGTGAATCCCCATTTCCCAGCTACTGAGGAGTACCCCGATAAACCAATGGGTAGATATAGTGCGTAGAGTCAAATTATTGTTATCAGTGAGTATTAAACCATTCTCGAAAACACTTCTTTTGACAATTCCAGGCGGTTAAAATGCAGGTGAAAAATACGAAAGATTATTAAATTTGTTAAATGCCAGTATTTGGTACCAACAGAAAATCGAGTTTCCAAACTCGGGTACCCACTTTCCGGCTTCATCTGTAAAACGTGTTTAAAGATTCCTGAATATTTTTTAATCTGCGACAGTCATTATGAGATCATATTATGGTCATGTCTGTTTTCTATACTATACAGTTCACAATTTCGAGTTTGTAATTTTTTTTTTTTTCCACTCAATCTCTATACTGCTGTTGGCGAAATAAGGGTTGGAAGTAGGTTTCATTGATGGACGCACATGTTCAAAAATGCAAGATGTGAAGCGATGCACTGCCTGAATTCTGACAATATATATTACTTTCGGGCAACTTTACGAGCAGGCTAATTAACGCTAAGTTGCTGGGTTTCCTTGTCTATGACTAAAAAGTACCCAAGCAAATAACTTTCTTTTGTGTGTTGTTCGATTTCCATTAGAGACGCAAATTTAATTTTTGACTTATATTACATGTACTCCGATCCTAGGAAGCGATTAGCTTTGTTGTAATATAACAATATGATTTTATTCGTATGAATTTATCCCACGTAGTTATGTGCAACGTAAATGTGGTGGCTTAGTTTTGTTTAAAAATAATTACATGACAATGGCATGCATTTCATTTCTTGTATCTCTTTATCCATTACATATAATCCAGTGACTCAAGTGTTTTGTTTTTATTACATTTTAGGATATTTTCAATAATTAATTTGTTTAGCTCCAACTTAGGGAACGTATCGTTTCCGAAGCGCCCTAAGTTGTGAAATTAAGACAACTTTATAATTTTTGGCGAACCTGCAGTGGCAGTTTGTTTACGATTACGCTAGTAGATTAACAACTGGAAACTTGACTGTAATTGTCTGCCCTTAGCACACGAAGAAGAGGAAGTGGCTGCCCGGAGGTCTTTGTCAACGAAACGAAGGAAATTGAAAGGAAGTGGTACGACCGCCTGTGAGAGCAGACTCGACAAGTGCGTGTTCGAACATTGCAAGGGGAAGGAAGGGTAGGGAAACCCTAGGGTCTCGGGTGGACAATTCCAAGCTTTGAAAACTGTTGGGGGGTAATTTCGTCTTCGGGGCGAAGCCTCGTTCCGCCGCATGAGAACGACTCTACCGTCCCACTTTGCTCCTTTACCCGCTGAGTAACCTGTAGGAAGGCAGACCGCGAAATAAGTAGATAATAAAGGAGAAAAAGGAACAGAAAGGAAAGGACGAAACAAGGAGTAATAAAAGAGACGCTTTACCCTCTTCCCGCTTCCAGACCATTGGCCATTGCCGATGGATAGTAACCAAAATAATAAAAACGTATAATGCATTTGTTGAGGCACAAGGCTATTCTCGTATCTCCACACTTCATCTATTAGCCTAATTCTCCTTATGTACAACCTAACTGTATTTCCTGTAGTAACATAAGCTAAATAAATTGTGCTGTTAACAACTTAAAAATAACAAAAATAAAATTTTTTTTTCGCAAAAGAGTTAAAAGCACAAAAGTAAACAAATTTGTTCAAGATAAGCTCATAATAGTTATAGATGTATTTTTGTATTCATTCTGCCAAATAGAGCACTTGAAACTCACATGTTCGCAACATATTTCATGCGACAGTAATCACCAACTTTCACTGACTTTCACATTTTTCATATAGCACTGGGATCTATTAAATGGAAAGTGGGTGCGTCCTAAATTAAATATTCCCAAACAACTTTTCCCATTCTACGCCAATTTCCAGCAGCTTTTTTAATTTGTTGTCTGTTGTTTATTTGACTCGTGTCCTACCTGTGCCACGCCAATTAGCAGCTGTCGCAGCAGTACTGCTGGGTAAAGAGGAAAACGATAAAGAGAGATACGCAGAAGCCATTGATCATTTTCCAACATCGGACTGCTTTTCTGGCAATAGCATTATCAGAAACAATGCGGACATGATTTGAGATTAGAACACCGTTTATAATCCATTCGCGGTTACTTCCAAGTTTTCTGAAGCCCCGCTAAGTTTTTAATTCTAGAATATTCTTCCGGCTCATGCAAACATAGCATAAACGGCTCTAGGAATATCCTGGAAGTAGAACTTTAGCAGGACTTCATAATATTTGGAAGTAACCGCAAATAAACTTCCAGCTGCGCACTCATCTCATGTCACACCGCCCCAAACCCACACAAGTCTACCTTCGCTAACTAACAATCTACCTTACTTTCTCCATCCCTAGTCCAGTTAAGGGAATATACACTTAACCTCCACGACAGTCGCACAGAATTCCGCATTGCCCTCTCCACCTAGCGCTGGTTTGCTGTGCACTTCCATCTAGACCCTTATTCTTTCGGGATGCGTCCATGGCTACAATGGCGGCCATGGCACCAGACAACCCTGCTATAGCCGCGATTCATGCGCCCCTTTTAATCATAATAAACCCGACCCAAGAGGTACAGGGCTTGACCTCAGACGCGTCCCAGTCCCCAACCGTCTTAGCTACTAACACGCATGCCGGAGGGCTCACAGAACTGTGCAAGAGCTCACGATTACTTAGCGGGATTTGGGGGCTCGCCAGAAAAAAAAATACCGTGGAGACGTCAAGGAAGCGCCAATGGTCGTGTAAGTGACGCGTTTCCCAGAGACAGCAGTTCTTCGTAGGGCAGTCAACAGGTTGCGCGCTGATGTGCTCCACGGGCGGTTGGTCGGTTCTCTACCCGAGGTCTCTCCCCAGGGTGTCTGCAAGAGAAGGACGCAGTGTTCCCCTTCCTATTCGCACCCCCATCCCTCTCCAACTGCATCAACCCATCACACGAGAGAGTAGAGCGTGGCCCGAGTGGTGAGTACATCTCAGTCGCCATTCTCTCCTTAACACGACTCGACACTCCACGTCGAATCCATTGCGAGTTTTCTCTCTCCCCGTCGCGCGCTGTTCTATCAGCAGGCAGCTAGACGGGTGTTCGTTGTAGCTTTGGTGACTGTTTTGGAAATGCTTCGAGCATCATGCTCGATGCGTGCTATCGACGAAACTCTCCCGTGAACCAGTGGTGTAACGCAACGTTTTGAATTGGGAGCGTCGAATGGCACAGGTGTTCGCCCAAGGTAGTAAAACCAAGATCTTAAGTTTTTACCCAAGAAAAAGTAGAATGGGTAGGAGTGATTTGAACGGCTCATAATATAGTGGTTTTGAGAGCCAATGAGGGTGAAGCGAGGTGAGTATAGAGTAACACCGGAATGAAAGGGCTGGAGATCCCCAAGAAAACCCGCCTACAAGCGGCATCGTCAGGCACGATCCCCACGTGTGGAAATCCGGGAGCGACCCCGCCGTGGGTCGAACCCGGTTCACCTTGGTGGGAGGCGGTTAAAAAAGAAGAAATATGTAATTACAGCGATAAATTGTTATTCTCCTTAACAAGTTTACCAGCTAATTAACGAAACAGTAACGATCAAAACGCTGGGATTTGCTTATTTAGTGTGCTCTGGTGACAGTTCCTGAAAGTTGTATTGCTATTATAGAAACATGCCTCACCATGTCCGAGTGTGCACGCGGACAACACGAATGGCAAACGGGCTGACAGGGACAACTGAGCTGCAGTGTAGATAAGTACACGCACTCAGAAAAAAGTTTCGTTGAAAGAAACAAGGTTTTTTTTTTGGCGCGACCATATTAGTTGTTTGTATAGGGGCACTGAAATAAATATTCTTTGAAAGAAAATTATTTAGTTTTTCTTATTTGGTTGCCCGAAACGAAGGTTTGGTTGGTGCAACTAATGGTTCCTACGGTTCTACGTACATCAAACCGTTTCAGATTTAAAAAATAATAATTGGATCCCTATCGATATTTGAACCGAGATACTTCGCACCCGAGTGCTGCTCCCGCTGCTCCCAGCAAGCTCAGTTAACGCATCTGCTGACGAACTGTTAATGTTTTTAAATATATTGATTTGAAATACGGGACAACGTGTGTANCTGCTGCTCCCAGCAAGCTCAGTTAACGCATCTGCTGACGAACTGTTAATGTTTTTAAATATATTGATTTGAAATACGGGACAACGTGTGTAAACAACTGTTTGAAGTTATACATCTTAACAATTTAGTTTCCTACGCAACTTGTTTTATTAGGAAGGTTATATTATTATTAAGCATCAATAAATNATACATCTTAACAATTTAGTTTCCTACGCAACTTGTTTTATTAGGAAGGTTATATTATTATTAAGCATCAATAAATGCCGGAACAAACACTTTTAACTATCCTAATTGTGAAAAAAAAAAATAAAAGCCAACACTCGAGTTGTATTTTTGAATGAAAGTAATCAAATTAGTGACCAAACAAATAAGTTCAGTCGATTCAACTACGTATTTTGACAGTCAAATTTTTTTGGCCCAACACAGGGATTTTGTTTATTCAAGCGTGTATTTGGTTAAATGAATAAAATCAATTTCAGTGCTCTTCGAGTTTTGTTTACTCAACGCAATGTATTTTTGGGGCAGCTAAATATATTTTTGGACCCATACAAACATATATCTTGTTGGCCGTAACAAACCTTTATCTCAGCGTAGAGGGGAAATAGCTCGCATATTCCTTTGATATGGGCGCACTCATTCCCTGACTGCGTGCTCGAAGTTCCCGGAACGGCACTTCTGTCTGATTGGCTACCACGTGCAGCGAAAGATTTCCTATTGGCCGGGCTGCCTGCTGGCGAGTAGATTACCAGGCGCTGATTGGCGAACGGCGTGGAGGGAAAGCGGTATAGAGCGCGTGCCCAGAATGAACAGTATCCACCCTGAATCACAACCTCCGACAGTGCTTTTAGGTTACATTTTACGAAGATTTTTTATTTCATTATCTGAAAGATATTTATTCAACGACCACATAAATGTAAATTTTTGCCGCCAAATTATTAATTTTTCAAAATATAGCAAAGTCGATAATTTCTGAATATGGGAGTCCAAGTATTTATACTCCTAATTAACTTTGCCAGGTTATGTGATCTGTATTTTAACAGATCTTTAACATGTAATGTGATATGTATTATAAACACAACATTTTAATTAAGTATCACGGATATTTAACAATGGGTAATCAGGTACTGGTATCCTGAATATCTTTTAAATTAGGTATTAATGTTTTGCCAAAACATTGTTATTTGTCCGAGAGAAAATAATGTTAATATGTATTTTCGCCACATTTTATTTTAGACTCTTGGCTACACGTATATGCATATACAATATATATATTTTTATTTTTTTTTCGAAAACTATTAATGCCAGAATATTACCCTTAAATGTGTGCGAGTATACTGGTTATTTATGAAATTTCCTTATTATCTCTACTCGTGTAAAATTTTACTACTCAGATATTTATAAAAAAAAAAAAAAACAACTTTGATGGTGCGTATTCAATTTAAAGGGGGGCTCACTGACCGCTGGATCGACCAAGGCACATCGAAAACCTTCTCACGAGTATATATGGCACTGAATACTGTCAGCCCAGGCTAGGTGATTGGCGATTTAACAGAGAGCGAAATTACTGCAGATATGCTTGCAAGAAAGTTAGATATATGGGCGGCTATTAACAACGAAGTCTTGAGAAGCTTACGAGAAGAACCGATGCAATTTCTTAGTGTTCTGGTTAGCAAGTTAAGCAAATGGTTATTGTAATACTGTTTAAATGTTATCCTTAAACAATAATAACATTTGCGCATAAATTAGAACGAATATGCGTTTTTTTTAGCGTACTTTCTAACGGAAAGATAGGCGTATGACTTCACTTGGCTGTCTATGTAGGTAGGTAGGGTATAACGTCTCGACGACACCGAGGTCATTAAAGACGGAGCAAGTTCAAGTTGCTCAGAGAAGAAGAAGGGGGAGGGGGGAAGGAATCGGCCACGGAACCATCCTAGCGTGGAAAACAGAAACCAGGAACGCTGGACCCGAATTCGATCCGAGTTCCTACTGGATGCGAATCCAAAGTTTAACCACTTCGTCACCCCATTCGGTCTCTGTCCATGTGTTTAAGTGTGTGCTCTTTCAAAAACTTTAANCCAAAGTTTAACCACTTCGTCACCCCATTCGGTCTCTGTCCATGTGTTTAAGTGTGTGCTCTTTCAAAAACTTTAAAGCCCTTCACTGATTTTCGCCATGCTTTGTACTTGCATAGTACTTAGTAAGAATATACGACTTCTAAACTTTATGACCATACTGTATGCTTATTTTCAAACAGTTGTCATTTGAAATGTTTGTTTGCTATGTCACTTATCCTTAACTATTCGACCGATTTAAAGGAAATCTAGATAATCGACAGAACACACCATCAGCATTAAATTCAGAAACTCGTGTTCCATTGGTCTACAATTTCGGAAGGTTGGCGGTATCTCAAAATGAAGTTATTACCTCATACCTTGGTAACTGCTCAGACTATTACAGCAAAATAAAGTAAAAAAAGAAGTTATTGTAGCAACCCACATTTAAAAAGTATGCTTTTAATTTATCAGGCAGTTGTTTTTAAATTAACGGTTATATAAACATTTTAAATTACAAGAACTTACCGAACCATTGTACTTGTTTGACTGAAACTTTGTTCACTGGCTGTACATACTGCGAAGAATAAACGCTAATATAAGGCATTTCATATCGCTAGAATAAAAGATAGCGTCAATTGAAAAAAAAAACTTTTATCGTATATCGAAAACCACTCAATATATTCCCGCCAAATTTAACATACATTAAAACGTACCGTAACCCACTCTAAACAAAAATAATTTTAACTCAGTAGACATTAATACTCAAAATTGACGCCACAACTATTTTAGATCAGTGTACCGCCATATTCATCGAATCCTGTGACCCGTTTTAACCAAACTTGGTATTCTGGCAGTACCTATTACTAGCTTGCAATAGGTAAGCACTTAACATAGTCTGCGTTTTGCAAGACAGCGTTACCTTAAAAGTATACCTCTTGCCCTTTATCTCCTGACTTACTTAATCAATACACGCCACATTTGGCAATTTTTAGGCTATCTTAAATCTTTTGATGTATGTATATTAGAAAATTATTTTTAAACTGCCGATCATATTAATGTTTTATATTAATCTTTCATGTCTGCCAAATAACTACACTGAGTAAACTTAGTAGTATGTTGACAGATTATTACCGTGATAATTAAATTAATTTTTTCGTAGATTTCGGTTTGTATTTATTTAAGATAGACACAATATCATATTTTAGATACCACCAAGAACCTTAGAAAATGAACAAGCTGGTAGTATTGTTAGATACACTATGGTATAAGTAATTTCAGATAATTAGACATATATTTTCTAATTTTCTACATCCATAAAATTTATGCAACATATTATTTCGTCTATGAAACAATGAAAACAATATACAGCCTACTTTGCACCCTGGCAGATCTTCTTGTGTGCATTAAGTATACAAACTGATAATCTCTTTTTTGTAACGTGTTAATGTATGTTCGCCAGAAATTTAAACTAAATTTTCTGTCACAGTAAGTTCTCAAACAGTACCTGTCACGTTCTGCAAAGAATCAGTAATACGTAACGCCACCTGAAATTTTTGTAGTGTAGACTTCTCTCCAGCACGCTAATATTGAGTTAAATCAGTTTGGTTGTATGGCATACGGCATAACATTATAAAACACTATAACATATATGGCATATAACACTAACTCAATGAGATCGCCACTTTGAACAACCGACTACTTAAAATGTTTAGAACCGCATCCATTTGAAATGTTGTCTTTTTATCTATTATTTCTGGCATCATGCAAAAACTGCTGATTGGTTGTAGCTGAAATGTTCTATGTAAGGTAGGTCATATACCATATTAATTACTGCGGCTTACTTGGTCACGCTACATCGACAAGGAGCTAGGAAACATAAATATCACCGCTACACATCAATAATGAGCTGAGTTGACGTCCTGCAACGATGATCGTTACAAAAAACAAAGTCAGTAAATAAAAGCATTTGTTAATTTTAGACATAGTTTGTAATTAAATATGTACCGAATTCTGTCATCAGCAAGCGGTTGTTTGAGAGGCCATGCCTTTCGAGAGTCGAGCTATCTTTTGACAGACGTAGAATACAAAAATTAGCAAGGTTATGTTATGTGTTTTATTTAACGCCCCGTGCTGTTATGACGGGACGCCTACCGGGAGCTGTTTCAACATAACAAGAGGCCGCGGTGGCTGAGCGGTTAGCCTGCTTGCCTCCCAACAAGGTGAACCGGGTTCACTCCCGGCTCGGTGAATCCCGGATTTTCGCAAGTGGGAATCGTGCTGGAAGATGCCGCTGGTCGGCTAGTTTTCTCGGAGATCTCCCGTTTCCCCCGGCCTTGCATTTCACCGCTGCTCCGTACTTACCTCACTTGATTCTCCAGACCTCGTTGTTAAGAGCCGCCCAAATCTTTCAACTCAGCTCAACTCGACATTACAGTATCCTAACTCATGTATAAGCACAACGCACACATTGACGCAGAATTACGTAAATTATTTTAGGGGGGAGGGAGGAGGCCATGTTCATTGGTTTTTATTTAGTGCCAAACATATTACACGGCGAATGACGAATGGCTACACGTGGCTTATACCAATGCAGTTAGTTTCCTCATAGGCGGGAAAGATTACCATCACCCTAAAGGACGCGATACTTAACACAACTTTAAACCATCTTACAAAGAGCGTTTCAAGTTTTAGCATTCACTTCTGTACACAAAAAAATAACTGAAACCTTAATCATTTACTTTGCTAGCAAGTTTACTCTTTTCGAATAATTTGGTTTTGTGGTTAATACTTCCTAATTTTACTAGGATACTTCTCCGTCGGCTACAATTTCACTGTTGTTAAATTCGTAATTTCCCATGTAATATACTCCTAACACAATATTGAAGAATTAATCGCCATAAATATTTTTTCTTGTCTCACAGATAACCATGGCTATAAGTGTGATGAAATTATAATCCGATATGAAAGCCCTTAGTTATATTGTTTGCATATTAGTAAAAAATTGTATTTCCTATGGGCCTAAAATTTTGAGTTACCCTTTTCCTACAATCAAATATTTCAGCAGGGAATAAAGTAGCAACTTATTACACCAGTTAATGGCTTTTTTATGTTGTTGGCTGTTGGTGTATTAATGAGGTTGATCTCCCTCTTGATAAAAATATTGAGGTGTACCAGAAAGGGGGAGGGGGAGCAGCAAACCACTTGGTCCTCCTGGAGTTGGCGCCTATCTCCACATTCCTGGTTTGGTAAGAATTCGAACCCGGAACCACGAGACTGCCTTGGTCTTGTGTGCGGAGATTGCTCGCGCCGTCTTCCACACGCGTGATCGTCTGCAGTATTGCAATCTTGGTTGTCGACGAACAGCTAGGAAACGACTCTACTTCAGGAAACGCGTAACGCGATTTGTGACGATTCACCAACCACCACTGACTGATGCTTCATGCACAACTCGAACACTTGATTTTACATAACTAGGAGAGGTTATATATTCTAATAAATTTCGCAAGTATAATGCGTCGACAAGAGTGAGTACATAATGAAACGCATTAGGCCTATTGTCGTTAAAATGATATCGCCTTTTTTGTGAAACGAACTATGGGTATTTGACAAGACAACGTTGGTGTGTCAATACACAAAGAAAACGGGAATTTTTTTTTTCAAAATAACACACTCAGAATTGAAGAAATGAGCTTCCGACGTGTTGGCAGCATATTTATAGAAGGTTCTGCGTGGCAACAGGCAATTCGGAATATCTAATTTTTTAGTTTATAATTACAAATTATATTTTAACAAGCTTTAAGTCCACATGGGTTCATATTATGAATAACTAAGCACTTTGCGGGTATCTGTCGTTGCCCGTTTCTGACAATTCTCCTCCGCAGTTTCTTGGGTCTATATAATAAAGATATTATAAAAATTGGTTTTTGTATTCTAAGTAAATTACTTTGTATTTCGGTCCCTTGACAGCGAGCAGCACACAAGTAAATGGAAACTGAACAAGCAAAACGAGAGGAACACATATGGGACGAAGAAAAAGCACAAGCAAACGAGGAAACAATTACCCAAATATTAAACGATAGAGACGGGACTGAGGAATATTTAAATGCAATATAAAGGTAACGCCGCCTTAATGACATAGGAAAAAATTTTTATGCGTTGTTTTGTTGATACGTTTATGTAAATGTACATTTTTCGGTTCGAAGTTTTTCTTTTATTTATGCATACGAAAAAAAAAGCAATTTCCTAAAGGGAAATATAGTGATATTATTTTTCGTGTTCGCGAAAACGGGCTCTATCCGCCGGTGTCTTGCCAAATTAGTTACCTCCATCAGTATCCTCTTCACCTCTTGCCCTTTTTTTGTTATCTCGCTTCACGAATCACAGCGTCTGACGAGATGTTTTCGTGCAAGCACCGTAACTTGGCGGGAAATTGTCGCCGCAGAGAGATAGGGAATCGAATTTCCGGCCGGCCTGGCGAAGCAGACTTCTACTCTTAAGGGGGAGTGTTAGATATGTGCCGAGTTCCAGTCCTGCGAATTCATTTTTATGATATTACAAGTAAAAATAATTTAAAAAAAAAACGAACCATAACATTTTTGAATATTAAAGGAAATTATATGTTTTCTAGTTTCTTTATAAAAAAAAGCTGAATAAACAACACTGCTGTTTATTCTTAAATGAAAAAAATTTCATAGGTTCAGATGAGATATAAACTCTGCCAAGACACAAACGTTTTACATGTAGGAAGTTGTAACAGTAAAAAAAAAAGAATTATTTTAATAGTTACTGTACGTGGCAGCTTTCATTCTGCCAAAGGCTACATTATTTAAATTAATTTTTTCTTATGTTAATTTTCGTATAGTTAGAAATCGACTCCGTTGCGGCATTCTGCAATGTTTCTAGAAAACATAACAGCTGACAAATTCTTTATTTGTGTGACCTGTAACGAACACTGCACCAACAACGATATAGTCGCGGCTTTCATATTGTTTACCTTCATGATAGCTCTGTTTACTGCTGCGCTCTGCACGACACAACGGAACTACGAGGACTGTACTCGTGTTGTCTTCGAACAGCGTTGCCAGCTCGCTTTCGAGTGTCCACTGCCACGGGCCTCGGGCCATATAGAAAATAAAGTAATAATACTAGCCTCGGGCCTCACACGATAGGTTGCTGGCATCAGCAGTGTCAGCCTTTATATACTTACATTTTCTTTCAGTGAGATACATGTCTTTGTTTTTTTACTCGCCCAGTTGTACTAATGTATTCTCACAGGCTCCAACGCGAAATATTTAATTTCTATTTGCAATATGCATCTCAGCCGACTCACATAACGTAATTTACGTATTAACACCTGGCTATCAAAATAAAAATAATAAAAACAAAAAAACGAGCAGCACTTGGTTACTAAATAAAGCACAGATCAAATCCAACTTATGTTCAAAAACTGTAAGCTAAAATTGGTTTCAGATTACGTTCGTGCTCTACAAAATGGTGCNAATTGGTTTCAGATTACGTTCGTGCTCTACAAAATGGTGCCTTATATGTGATTTCTGTAACTTGTTTACGAAAGAAAATTACTAGGTGTTGGTAAGAACGTATAGCAGAAGCACTGATACTTAAAGCAAATAATTTTTATGTACTACTTAGTATTATTTGCATTCGTTACCTAGTATTACAATTTTCCGTTATTTAAAGAAACCAATGCTCTGATCNGTACTACTTAGTATTATTTGCATTCGTTACCTAGTATTACAATTTTCCGTTATTTAAAGAAACCAATGCTCTGATCTCCGAAACATCGTGGGGGTGTATTGTGAAGCGATATTCCCGCTCTTTTGAAACAGTAAATCGGTTTTTCTAAANATCTCCGAAACATCGTGGGGGTGTATTGTGAAGCGATATTCCCGCTCTTTTGAAACAGTAAATCGGTTTTTCTAAAGTTGATTTGAAATGACAATGTTCTGGCAGAGTTTGCACACAGAATGTTTCTACTTATATTTTATGTCTAACGGAATTGAGCATTTGTACGATATACCACAAATCGGCCTATAATTTTGATGTAATCATAATTGCTGCTAACTAGGATGCATGTTATTATATTCTAAAGTGATTTTTGTTCTAATAATTCAGGGCGTCCAGCCACAAGGAAAACAGGGAAAAGTCAGGAATTACATGTGAAGGGGAAAAGTCAGGGAATTTTCACCTGGGTCAGGGCAAATATAAATAATGACTACGCTGTAAAAGTTGTGATTGTGTGAATACAGGATGGTGTAATTATGAGCATACAAGTTTTAAAGTTTCCATTTCTAAGTTTATGAACTAGCAATAATACGTCTTTGCCAAGTGTCATAGGTCCTATACGTACAAAAAAAAAAAGAATTTGCGTGTTTGCAATGGACACGCCAGTGAATTCAATTGTGTGTATCGCGAGAAATGTCGATGAGACGAATAAAATGTTGGCACTACTGGATTGGTCTGTTGCAGTATAACTTAATTAAACTTCACTAATAGCATTTTTTTTCTGTCAGCGGTGGAAAAATACGGCATTTAGAGGTTTTGGTTCTGAAAACAAGTAAGGAAAAATAGTAAGATTCTGTCTGGAAAACAGGAAAAATTCAGGAAATTCCAAAATGNTAATTAGTGGAGACGCCAGCTTTTAGCAAAAAATATCGTTATTTGCTGTATTTCCAACACAATTAAACTTTCATTATCTTTCATAAAGGAATGATTTTAACTACCGCTGGTTTTTAGCGCCTGTCAGCGAATTATATATGTTTACTCCTAGAGTAATCTAAATTTGATTGGCTTTGTCTAGTAAGAAATGTTTTATAATGAATACACATGTCTAATAAACAAAGAAACATTGAAGATGCCCACATATGATATTGAACTGTTGGTTGCGTGGAATTCTTTTCACGAAAATCAGGTGAGCGTACTCATTAGGCATTGAAAGCATGCACATTTGTAGGCCAGATATTTTGACAGGCTCTTTGACATAAGCAAGTAGTCGTTGGGTATATTAATGTCAATACTACGTATATTAAAGTAAATATAGATGCCGTATTAGAATTATACATATTAAGTCACGATATCACTTTGTGAGAATCATTATATTATTTTGTTGTAGTTTAAGAAGTGTAAATAAAATATCGCTGGATTCATAGTCAACACAAATAAGAAGTTACTAAAATAACTAAAGTGCCTAGTTTTTTTTAACATGGGAAAAATAAATGTTTAAATAATTTTTGAAAATCTTAGTTGGTAGGTAGGACTTGTCACATTGAAAGCAATACCATAAGAGATTAAACCTGAAACATATGCAACAGAAATAAGATAATTAGAAATACACACGTGCCTTACCCGTGACTCGAACCCAGAAAACCTCGTACCATAAGTTAGAGTGCAGTCAACTGCATTACGAAAGTAGGATTCGAGCATCAGCTTCGAATTTAATAAGTATAAAGTTTCGAATGACGGGTTTCAGAAACCTAAATTATTTACAGGGTCGTTATTTTGAAAACTATTTAGTGAGCCACATAAGATACTTAAGTTTACATGGCCTAACATAACACTACTTGTGTGAAGAATTTGGTAAATCAAGGTTGATTAGTATCTGAGATATGGCATGAAACCACCATATTTTTCACAAAACCAAAATGTTCTCTGCAATATTATATTCGATGATTGTATACCGCCAGCATACAAAGTAATGCTAAAATCTATTGCACGAATTCGTAGATATAGCACACTAACCTAGAATTAATACATAGTCACCGTCCTAAACATATCTGTCACACTGAAAAAATGCACAGTTTATATGTCCAATCACAGTACCAATTATTCTCTAAATTTTGGTACGAATGGGTTGATTGTTTCCCGAGATATGACAAAACCCTAATTTGTATTTTGAGGCTTACTTACAAACTGGCAGAGAAATGAATCTCTGTATAGACAAATTTGGTGGTTGTAATTGACATTTCAAGCATTCAAAGTTAAGCTGGAAATTGGTTCGTTAATAAAATAAATTAAGCTTAAATGTTTGTATAGCCACGATTTTTAAAATAAGTGCCTGACCTACTTAAAACATAGAAGTTTACACCACCTGCTGCAGTGCAAACTGTTTGCCCAATTTTGTTGTAATCGGTCAATTATTTCCCGAGATATTACATAAAAATGTATTTATTCATGTGGCGCTCTCTTACAAAATGACGGACAAAAGAAGCTCCGTGCAGACACAGTTGATAGTTATTAATATATACTGCCAGCATACAAATAAGTTGGAATTGATTACATGGTTTCTACGATATAACGTTCTAAGCAAAGATAACTATATGGCCTCCATATTGAAAATAAGAGCCTCAGATACCCGAAACATTTAATTGAACATCATCTGCCGCAGTACTACTTGTTTGCCACGTTTAGTATGAATTGTCTTATCGTTTGTCGAGATATGACATAAAAACTTTATTTATTCCTGTGGCACTATCGTACAAACTGGCTGACAAGTGGCTGTGTGTTGGCACATTGATGCTTGTAGTATACACTTTCAGCATGTAAAATTTTGTCGAAATTGTTTAAATGGCATAGTTGATATACCAAATACACCTAACATATTATTACGGCCACCATTTTGAAAATAAATATCTAAACAAGTTAAATTACGTACGTTTACCTGGCCTGTCATATTATGACATACATGCCAAATAGGGCAAGAATTGCTTTGATAGTTTTCGTGATATAATTTAAAATATTTATTTTTTCATTTTACGCTTTCTTCCAAAATTTCTGTCAAACAAAATGTCTACTTCAAAATTTACAAATAAACGATTCTCCACCAGCATACAAAACTTGGTTTAAATCGGTCGAATTGTTCCCGAGATGACTTATCACCATTCATAATAAAATGGCCGCCATTTTGAAAGTAAGTGCTTGGAGTTGTCGAAAACTGTAAATATCAGGTAGACTTACTAAGTATGTACTGTATATAAACCGAGTTTTGTTAAATTCGGTCGACGCGTTCAAAAATTGTAAAGGGGAGGGGGGGACACACCCGTAACACACACATTACACACACATAAACCAACAGGAAAGTGATCTCATATGCCTTTCTTTCCTTCAGAAAGTAGGGAAAAAATAGTTACACTTGAATGTTCAATACCATAAGTTTTCAAGTGTTATAATGAAGGATCACAGACATGTCGGATGAAGAATGCATAACACATCATCCTTGCTTGTATCATGTGGAAACTGCAGTCTTTGTATACACTGTATTCAATTGCTTAACGCCACATGATTTTTCATGGAAGACTGGGTTTAACCCCATACACATATACATTCATGCATATCGATACGCATAAATATGCATACATTCACACACATATATACACATACATTGAAACACACATACATACAGGCCCGTGCACAGGATCTGATGGTGGTGGGGTAGAGACAATGCTATGTGTATTACACTATCACTTTAAATTGCATAGTGAACATAAGTTTTTAGCAGAGCCCATTTGT
>NQII01005443.1:142896-159445 GCA_002778355.1 Clitarchus hookeri | reverse complement strand
AGCTTTAATGATTGCGTATCTGCCGTATGTCAGTGTCCCATACACACATGATGTTTCTACTTCGCAGCTTTAATGGCGGCCATTTTTCATTTTTGACCATTGTATAAAACTTATAAAAAGAAAAAAAAATCCAGCCTTATTTCTTTCGAGCAAATTTTTTAACGTATAAAACATATAAATAATTATTTACCCTTAAATTTGTAGTGCGTTACGGAATTTCAAATTTCAAGTGTGGTGAAATTGACCAAAATTAATATATCACCTACCACCAAATTTATAGACTGATCCAAATTAAATTGAATGTAACTTAAATTATTTAAGATACAGTAACTTGTACTTCCAACTATTAATGTGATTTTTTTATTGTAGTAACTTTGCAGTTTGTTGTCGTTGATCGGAAGAGTTTTGTGCCCGCAGAAACCAACACAGACACCGGTTCAAGTGGCGTTTCTCACCGCTATCCAACCTCTTCATAAAATAAAAAAACTGTTTGGTGTTGAGACATATAACTTTTCAATATCTCAAGAAGGCGGCAAAAAGCTTGTGAAATTTACTCTTTCCAAGTGTACAACTGTTTACTCAGGAATCATCGCACTGACGATTCTAGTAAATCACATACTCTATTATTGTAAGGTTACTGTTCATGAAGAAAGAAGGTTAACAGATTTCGCTTCTAGATTTATCATTTCTAGCATTCTAACCGTCACTAGCTTGACCGGTCTTGTAGGAATGCACCTGAACAGTGCAAGAAGACGTAAAATCAAACAACTGTTGATTGAGGTAGACGAAGATCTCCAGAGTCAGCCATACAATAATTACAAGAAGTGGCAAAAGAAATTATCTGTCTCCACACATTTAATATTTGTCTTTATTGCTGTGGTTTACATATTCGATATGTATAGTTGTTTTAGACGAGACTGTATAGGCCAATTTGCAATATTTCTCTCTTACGACTTTGCTCTTGGTGTTACTTTAACAATGACATTAAATATTATGAACTGTGTACTTATGATAACTCAGAGAATAAAAATTTTTAATTCCAAACTTTCTGATAATTTGTCAAATAGAATGGATCCTGAAAGTAGAAATATGTTACTTATTCCGAGAAGAATACATATTGCATGCTTGCAAGGTAGTTCTATGAACTTTGGGATGTCTAGAAGTACTGGAAATACATTTACCTCTGATCATTGCTCTGTAGCTACTTTAACATTCAATTATGATAAAATATGTGACATCATACAACTTGTCAGTATCAACTATGGCGTTCAGACACTGTCTATAGTTTTGTTATCGTTTGTTTGTCTGACGGTCAGTTCTTTCTATAGTCTCAAATACAGTTTCGCGCCACTAACAAGTGGAACTGGCATTACTGAACTTCTGTATTTAATTCTGGTAAATGGTGTTTACACTATTCAAGCCGTAGCACTTATCGCGTCTTGCAGCGCCACAAGCAAGGAGGCTGGAGTCACTAGGGTNTAATGGTGGCCATTTTTCATCTTTGACCATTGTATAAAACTTATAAAAAGAAAAAAAAATCCAGCCTTATTTCTTTTGAGCAAATTTTTTAACGTATAAAACATATAAATAATTATTTACCCTTAAATTTGTAGTGCGTTACGGAATTTCAAATTTCAAGTGTGGTGAAATCGACCAAAATTAATATATCACCTACCACCAAATTTATAGACTGATCCAAATTAAATTGAATGTAACTTAAATTATTTAAGATACAGTAACTTGTACTTCCAACTATTAATGTGATTTTTTTTATTGTAGTAACTTTGCAGTTTGTTGTCGTTGATCGGAAGAGTTTTGTGCCCGCAGAAACCAACACAGACACCGGTTCAAGTGGCGTTTCTCACCGCTTTCCAACCTCTTCATAGAATAAAAAAACTGTTTGGTGTTGAGACATATAACTTTTCAATATCTCAAGAAGGCGGCAAAAAGCTTGTGAAATTTACCCGTTCCAAGTGTACAACTGTTTACTCAGGAATCATCGCACTGACGATTCTAGTAAATCACATATTCTGTTATAGTAAGGTAAGTGTTAATGAAGAAGGAGGGGTTAACAAGTTACGCTTCTAGTTACATCAGTTATAGCATTCTTACCGTCACTAGCTTGACCGGTCTGTTAGGAATGCACCTGAACAGTGCAAGAAGACGTAAAATCAAACAACTGTTGATTGAGGTAGACGAAGATCTCCAGAGTCAGCCATACAATAATTACAAGAAGTGGCAAAATAAATTATCTGTCTCCACACATTTAATATTTGTCTTTATTGCTGTGGTTTGCATATTCGATATGTATAGTTGTTTTCGACGAGACTGTATAGGCCAATTTGCAATATTTCTCTCTTACGACTTTGCTCTTGGTGTTACTTTAACAATGACATTAAATATTATGAACTGGGTACTTATGATAACTCAGAGAACAAAAATTTTTAATTCCAAACTTTCTGATAATTGGTCAAATAGAATGGACCCTGAAAGTAGAAATATGTTACTTATTCCGAGAAGAATACATATTGCATGCTTGCAAGGTAGTTCTATGAACTTTGGGATGTCTAGAAGTACTGGAAATACATTTACCTCTGATCATTGCTCTGTAGCTACTTTAACATTCAATTATGATAAAATATGTGACATCATACATCTTATCAGTATCACCTATGGCGTTCAGACACTGTCTATAATTTTGTTATCGTTTGTATGCCTGACGGTCTGTTCCTTCTGTGGTCTCAAATTTGGTTTCGCGCCACTAACAAGTGGAACTGGCATTACTGAACTTCTCTATTTAATTGTGGTAACTGGTGTTTACGCTACTCAAGCCGTAGCACTTATCGCGTCTTGCAGCGCCACAAGCAAGGAGGCTGGAGTCTCTAGGGTGATCATACAGAAGACGATGCTGAAGAAAACTACAGGCCAAGAAACGAAGAAGGAACTGAGAGAGTTTAGCAACTACATCTCCAGCAGGGATCTGACATTCAGTTGTGCTGGTTTCTTCACACTCGACTATCCTTTGCTTGCGTCTATGGCAGGATGTGTAGCATCCTACATAGTCATACTGATTCAGTTTTACTCCTCAGAAAATACTAAGTAATTGGAGTTTTCTAATTCATTGTATTGCATTGAAAGTTATCAGTTCTTGTACTTCTAAACGTACAGTGTTACTATAATGATCTGCTGCTCTGTGAACATTCATCGACAACGAAATACTATGTGTAGAATACACGTGCATACTGGTATGCACGTTTTAAGTAGGTGGTTGTACGATTCATCTCCGGAGAAATATAGCATTATTATTGATACTTTGGATTTAAATTTAGTGGTATATTTCTTAATAAATAAGTTTAAATATAAGCAGTGTTTGACTTGCTGTTCATTAAATTGATATTAGTGTAAAGATAAATTGAATTGTATTTAGAAGACAACGTTGAAATAATATCAATTGAACTACAATTCTGCTTTGATCCATCGTAAGCAGGTCCATGTTATTGTGACTTGTAAAAATTTTGACAAATTTGTTGAGGAAATCGTTTATTTGTTGTTTTTTTTATATTGGTATTCACCTGACCTGCTAATAAAGTAAACTCTGGGGTTTTAAAATCTATTATATCCCAGCGCAAACAAGAGGGCACTAATTCTCTTATATATATATATATATATATTTTTTTTTTATTTTTTACCTTTAAAACAATTTTTTTTAAGTAGTGATTTTAGTTATTTCACATTTACTTAATATGGTTGTGTCATGACTTATTCGTATAAACTTTTAAAATAGATGCATATTTCTATTATCGGATTTTGCTATTCAGAGTAGTTGTTAAGTTGGTAAGCAATACAAATAATTCACGAATGTCTGTCCGTTATGTTGGTTTTAAGTTATCATATATTTTTTTTATCTCACTAGCTATTATAGTAGTTATTTTCAACGAAACATGCAGTGTATTAATAGAGTCGAAATTTGTACCAAATAATGATTTTGATTTTATATTAATTGAATGCAATTGGACGATTATGAATGTGTCTGAGACCAGAATTTAATTTTTGAAATAAGTATTGTAATAACTTTAATGGTGACCTAATTATATTTTCATGAGTTAAATTTTGTTATGTCTGCATAACATTGATCTGTTAGTGTCAACCGTTATTGTTATTTATGACTGCTAAAAGGTGACTAACGAACGGCCTGGTATAATTGGCGTTACAAGGTTAAAATTTGTACATCAACCAATTATAATATTTTCTTTCTCTGTAATTAACTTTATGATTTCGACTAGGAGAGTTCTTTATACCAGTAGTATGAAGGGCACGTGAGGGAATGTAACACACAAAAGATACAAATAAAGAATTTCATGCTTAATGTGATTCACTGTATTTATTTAATTCGTGTATTATCATAATGTTATTATATTATTTAAAATGCTGGAAACTATGCTGTTGCCTTCAAATGTTAGGCAAAGAGGCGAGCAGTGGGTTTAATTCTGAACCCTCAGATGCTAAGTCACTGGTCTTGGAAAGGCAAAAAGTTCATGGAAATGAAATTTGCATTGGAGTACGGTGTAGGTGAGTATCTCGAGATGGTTCGGCTTTTATGGCTGAATAGTTACATATAATGGTCAACATATTTGATGTGTATACATCACACGTCATTGCAATGCATATTCTGGAGCTGTGGTGTTTAATGTGAAGTTGAGAGATTNTTCTTTATACCAGTAGTATGAAGGGCACGTGAGGGAATGTAACACACAAAAGATACAAATAAAGAATTTCATGCTTTATGTGATTCACTGTATTTATTTAATTCGTGTATTATCATAATGTTATTATATTATTTAAAATGCTGGAAACTATGCTGTTGCCTTCAAATGTTAGGCAAAGAGGCGAGCAGTGGGTTTAACTCTGAACCCTCAGATGCTAAGTCACTGGTCTTGGAAAGGCAAAAAGTTCATGGAAATGAAATTTGCATTGGAGTACGGTGTAGGTGAGTATCTCGAGATGGTTCGGCTTTTATGGCTGAATAGTTACATATAATGGTCAGCATGTTTGATGTGTATACATCACACGTCATTGCAATGCATATTCTGGAGCTGTGGTGTTTAATGTGAAGTTGAGAGATTNGTTTGATGTGTATACATCACACGTCATTGCAATGCATATTCTGGAGCTGTGGTGTTTAATGTGAAGTTGAGAGATTTGGGCGGCTACTAACATCGAGAGTTTTGAGATTCCGTGAATGTGAATTAAGGTGAGTATGGAGCAGCGTCGGAATGCAAGGGCGTGGGAAATGGGAGACCGAAGATAAAGCCCGCCAACCAGCGCCGTCGTCCGGCGTGATTCCCACGTTCGAAAAATCTGAACCCGGTTCGCCTAGGTGGGAGGCACCTAGTCTGACCACTACACCACCTTAGTCCTGTGTGCTCTTGAAGGGGCACCATGCAAGATAGTGCAGTTGTATATTTTGGTTGTCGTAATTGGGAGGTTTTGGGTTCGATTCCCAGTCTGGCCATCCTGATACAGTTTTTTTCCGCGGTTTGCTGAAATTAGTCCAGACATTTTTTTTTCTGACTATGTTTTGCTTGCGCCGTTGTGTGTAATTCTTTTATTAAAAAAAAGTGCGATGAGTTGAACGAATACGGATGGTTATAAAAATTTCTCCCGGACGGAAGCAATAATTTTCAGACGAACTCTGCCAGAGGTAGAGTATTGTTGTTGGAGGGGGAGGAAATTCACAATTCGGATCCAGCTGTAATTACAAAGGTGAGCGACAGAGCGCTCTGGTTGGTCGGGAAAGAGTCAGCACTGTGGTCGCGAGGGTTGAAGTGGGGGAGAAAGGTTTATTGCGTGAATGCGTGTTATATGACTTCTACATAGAGTCCCAGCTGGTCATGAAGTCTTTCCACCCCTTTTTTTTCAGGTTCTTTCACAGTAGCAGGCGATTTTGATGCGTGTGTTATGCTGCGCGGATTAATATTTGACGTGGCGTTAGATTCGCGAGCTCGCTGAAGTAAATACGTGATACGGTAGAGGGTGGTCACTGAAAACAAACATTTTGTATTTGGTGATAAAATGCAGTTAAGTGTGCCCGAGTAGTGCACTTTTTTTCTTTATTAGAACGACTAACGTATTATCTAACACATACCTGACTTTTCAACAAGGACTCTCGTCAACACGCAGAATCATCTATTACACCTGCCTTACTTTCGTACCTCTGATATTTATTTATTTTATCCTACCTCTCGCTGCCTCATTACATGATAATGATAATGACATTTTATTATTCTGCTATAGATTCACACACCCTCTCCCACCCTCCTCATTACCCTTCTTCATTTCATTCCCATGCTGTCTCAGTTCCTTTCTTATTGTCCCTATTCGTTTTAAGCTTTAGCACATGCCTCTCTCTACCCTTGTTATTAATTCAGTGTTCCGTTTTGAAGCCTCTTCGTAACTTTTCAGCAACGATCTCATATTCACGTCGGTCAGGGACTAATTTCACCTCCATACTTTTCTTCTAAATATTAATATCATCCGTTGAACTCGAGAGAACTGCAACGTGAGCAGATTGCATACTACTTATCTAGTCAGTTATGCCACTGAGGCCTCAGTAGTGTAGTGATTAGATTACTCACCTCCCACCTTGGAAAACGATGTTTGATTCCCGAAATGGCCAATATAGGATTTTCGCCTGTAGGAATAGTGCCGGACGATGCCGCTGGTCGGCGCGTTTTCCCGGGTCTCTCGTTTTACCCACTCTTACAATCCGGCTCTGCTAAATAACTTTTCTCGCTTCACTCTCGTCGGCTTTCAAGATCTTGATGTTACGATTCATCCAAATCTCATCTCTCACTCATTTATGCCACTATCACGCAGATGTTTCTATGTGAACCATGTGTCGCGTTCGATCAAAATGCTGTCAACGAATGTGCAAGTGAAACAGTCAAGTTTTGGTTTTAAGAACTGTGCTGGGACAGCAATAACAATTAAATATGGCGTTGTAGAGTAAAAATGTGCTAAATAAATACTGCAGTTAATGAATAAAGCAATGCAGTGTCTGGTAAGTAATCAGGATGAATGGCAAATACCAGTGACTATGGTATAGATCAACCTCAGAAATGTAAATTATATTACTTGATCAAGTTCAGTACACATTCAAGGTTACGAGCGAGTGCCCAATGTATGTGATGCGAGTTCCTGGGTCACCTTTATGTTATCACGGTTAGGCCTCGTACATGCAAAAGAAGTTCTAATGGACAGCACCGTTCATCTTTTTGAATAGGAAACAGTCATAGTAGAACTTCGTTTTCAGAACCAACTGGTACCGATCATATGGACTAAAGGTAGATACGTACACTGTAAAAATTACTCGTATACGTCCTANATCAGAACCAACTGGTACCGATCATATGGACTAAAGGTAGATACGTACACTGTAAAAATTACTCGTATACGTCCTAAACTCTACGGGAAGTTTATAGACTATACTTTCTACGGAAATAATATTAAATGTCTAGCTGTTAATATGGGATTGTTAAGCATTGCTACTGTAGAGAGTTGGGAATTTCTCTACACATTTTTGACTGTTTCCCGAGCAACTGTAGGAACGTTATCATGCATGTATGGGAAAATAATTTACCATTCGCGCTTTGTCACTCTAAGTATACGCTGATATGGTAAATTTAAAAATAATTTATTCGGGTGTAGACCTTAACATATCGTTGACAGCGAGGTCATCAGAGACGACGCAATTTGTTCACAGAAGCAGGAACGTGGAAGAAATCGGCCATGGCCTGCAGTATTAAGTCGGCGTGGCACACACTTCAACGCGAAGAAATGTAATTGAAGTCCACAGATTACTGCAAGACCGTTTAGAAAAATCAAGCAAGCGCAATACTAGTGTTTGCCAAGTTTGTGAGTTAATATTTTGACAGAGCGATCATATCAATAGCAGTATTTCTTGCGTGCTTAAAGAGTGTGTTCATCACTGCGGTACAAGAGAAGGACTCCAAGGCATACGCATAAGGAAGCTGAAGGTGTTGCAAACCTCACAATAAAAAATTAAGTTTATATTTAATGTAAACAAATTTTGAGAAAATAATGAAAAAGTTTGTACTGAAAATTAAAGAATAATTTCAGTCTGTATCCTTTGAGTGTGTACGTTAAATCAACACATACTGAACACTGAGAAAATTGTTTTTCTAATAGTGCGTAATTCTCACTTTGGAAATCAAAGTTGAACCTCTTCCAAAGCTTAAGCATGACATTATATAGTGTTTTCACTGTTTGTATTTTTGTATTAGCTCATAGTAACATCTAAACTTCAATTAAAGTTTTTAACATTACTGTAAGTCCCACGTACTGTTAAGGAACCACCACAATAATTGCCTCGAAAACCATGAAAAACACAAATCAGGATTGCTGGGTCAGGATATCAACCCTGGTTCACCTAAACGCGAATCCATTGTTTTACCAGTACGTCTCCTCACTTGATGAAAACGGACGGAAGAAACTCCTGATAATTAAGTAACCAATTATAAGAAAATTGAATCACTCTCTGGCATACAAATTATATACTGTTTACATAACACTCTTTACTTTTTTCCAAATAAAAAAAAATTGAAAGTCGTCGCATACAAAATATGCAGTACCTGGGTAATGAAAAATACACGGAACTTATTATAAGGGTCTCGTGCATAATACAATTTCGAGATTTTGAAGGAAAAAGGCAATGTCCTTAATATAAAACTTATACACATATTTATTAGCATATTATTAAAATTACAAAAGGTTTCATTATTTTGTATATAATATCACCGAGCTCTCAATGTTGGCGTAGTTAATATAAATAATTTTCTGTCCACATATGCCAACACAGATGTCTGTCAAACCTGTTTCTCAGTCTCCGCGGCTAGACGTGTAGCGTCCTGCATCGTGGTACTTTACCCGTTTTACTCCTCAGAAATTGGATACTACAGTTGGAGATTTCTACTTAACTTTCACTACGTGAAAAAATGCCAGTTGATGTTGACAGACTGCAAAATGTAGCTGTAATAACTTGTTACACTATTAGCGTACACTCTAAGGAATTATTCGGAAATTTACCACACGAGTGTATAGGCTTAGAGAAAAAGCGGGAATGTTATTTTTTTTCTATACATTCACTGTAGCGTTCCTACATTTGCTCAGTAAACAATCAAATGCGTAGGGAAGTTCCCAACTATGAATAATAGCCACGATAAACTTTCCTATATCTGCAGATTGATGTGTGGTATTATTTCCATACACTGTTTAGGTTACAAAGTTACCTTACAGTTTAGGAAGTTTGCCAGAATTTTTTTTTACAGTGTATTGAGAAAAAAATGCTTAGGTGAAATTTTGCAGAATAGTTTATCAAAAAAAATTCTCAGGCCACAAAAAAAATTCTTCTATTTCTTATGACGTGTAATTGAGTTTGCTTAATGAGTAATCAATAGCTAAGGAAAAGCGACTGAAATTATTACACAGCAGGTCATATTTGGCAAAAATAAATAATGTTCAGCTGTTCGAATCTCTGTGGCAAGAGTACGCCATGTTAGACTTTGGCTCATGTAGAAACTGTTTCCACAAAATATTAAATTTAAATTCGTAACTGTGTTAAAAGATTTAAAATAATTATTTTTCATAAAATAAATAAATATCTCTTTTAAAACATTATACTCTACAGAAAATTTCATTAATCGTAATGGTAGTGGTCAGGTGAAATATTATATTATATTTAAATGGAATGGTATAATGGTTTCAAATAAGCAATTGAAATAAAACAAAAACCTATCTTTTTAATACGTTCTTACATTCTAAAAAAATTGCGAATTTTAAATCTCCAAATTAAAAGTTTTTACAGATACTTCGGCATCATGTGCGATTATTGAGCAGACACATAAAAATATGTATTTGCATACAAATTTGGTTGAACGGAGTACGTAACTAATAAATAATATAAAAAAATATCAAGAAAATGTGATACAAAAATCAAAAACATTTTTATGGTTCAATGGATTTTTCCCAGTGCTTTATTAATAAGCAAAAATATGTGGGAAAAATAATGCATACATTTTAGGTTAAAAATTCTATATTGCTATTTCCTAGAATTATTTCATATATATATATATAAAAACCATATATATATAAACCNAAACCATATATATATATATAAACCATTAATTTTATGTCTTTCTCTACAGAAAAATACCTTTGCTACTGTACCATTTACTCAGTAACGTGTTACAACAGAGCAGTCGGAGAATGTATTATTGAAAAAATGCAACTTCTATGTGGCAAAGGTAATAATCGATTGCCTGGGAAAATGTTATTCGCGTAGTTATTCATTTTTATTAACCTTGAAAAACCACACAATTGAACGTACCGCCTGTGTTTGACATTCAATACAACCACGAATAGGCAAACCTGTCGGAATCGATCATTATCATCTCACCGGAATAATTTAACTAAGGACTCGAGCGAGAACCGCAAATGTGAAACAGAATCGATCGATAGAAATATTCGTTCAGTCCCATCACTATCACAACAACCTTACCTTACAGACGTATCTGAGAAGAATTGTTAATAGCGACATGGTAAGCTCTAAATCATCCTCGCAAAAACGTCGTTATATACAACAGATGTAGTAAAGTAAAAGGAAGAAATAATAATACGGTCGTGGAAATGCGATATTTACGGTGGTCGACTAGTGCAGCAGAATAATATTATTTGCAATACATTTCCGCTACAAACATTTATTTTTGCACACAACTTCATTTTACATCACCCATAGTTTTTAACAAACAGCTATATATGGTTTTACACTGTTGAGTGTCCGCCATTTCGCTGAAGCTCGTGGACATGGGTCAGTATTGTACAAATATTTCTTGAGGTCTATTACAAACAAGACTCTTGTAGTTTTACAAACTAGCAGTTTTACAACAGATATCTTTATACGGTTTTAAGATGTTGTAAAATTACGTACAATATTTTAGAAAAATTACAATTTTTTTTACAGTGTAGAGTGAACCACCTGGCAACCGAAATTGCATACTGAGTGCAGGTTATCCACGATAAAGTGACCCTCTTTTGAAATCGAACCACAAAAAAAAATTCACTGTTCGTTTCTACGTATGTCTTGCAAAGCACATTGACATGCGGGTTCTCAGTTAAGTTGGCAGTAAGGTAATGGAAATAGTTCTAAAACTCACCGCTGTATTGCGAATGTAATGTTTATCTTTGTGTCCAGTGAAGTTAGTTTTTCTTGTTTTCTTAGCATTATAATAAAAATTTTGAATATAAATAACACATTATACATGTCTAACAATTCTACGTTTTCGCCTAGATGGCGCATGAACAATGTGATCAGTCCCACGGCAATGTTAAATTTACAAGTGGTGGAAGGATACAGTGTAATCAGTAAAGTAGACCCTAAGCAGGGCTTTCAAAAATGCTAAGTTTACGGCGAACGGATGAGATGGTCCGTGGCGCTTTACATTAGGACTTCAGTGTACCTGGAACTGTGGTGCGTGTTCAAGGTCAACAAGCCAGGGTACAATACGGGCCACACTAAAACGCACGCCTAGCACCTAATCGCTCCTATGCGCAAGGCGAGCAGTGTTTCCGTCGGTATGCTGTAGATCTACTGTGAAAATTATATCTGTGACAGTGGGACTTCATTACGCGCGATGAAAGCTCACATATTAAACTATGCTCGTACAATCGTAGGCTTTTTTTACCCTACCGCTTAAGAAAACTGCGAAGTTGAGCTTTAAATACGCAATGGTTTTTATCATTTTCACAATTTTTTCTTTATAAATACACTTAGTACGATAAAAAAAAAATACGGGCTTATATATAATAATTTTTTTTCTAACTTTTGTGGCAGAAAGTTGTATTCCCAGAACACTGATTTACTGACATAGGCGTAAAAAACGCAAGCAACTATATCACAGAAACACGACTATCGTGTAACAATACATAAATCATTAACAACTATAATAGAGGTCGATGCGTTTCGCACATTCGTCCGGTGACAGGGGGCCGTGATGGCGTAGTGGACAGACTACTCGCCTCCCACATAAGCGAACTGGGTTTTACTCCCAGGGGATTTCGCATGTGGGAATAGTGCCGGACGATGCCTCTGAACGGCGGGCTTTCTCGGGGATCTCCCGTTTCTCCCGCCCTTTCATTCCGGCGCTTCCTTTACTCACCTTGCTTTTTCTCATCGGCTCTCAAGATCTCGACGTTAAGAGCCACCCAAATATTTCAACTCGACTCAACTTCAAGAACGTAAACTCGTGTGTTCTATTCATGATTTGACCACAGCTGCTTGATGACGCCCAGGNAAATGTCGTGACCAAATCACGTGATGACAAGTGAAATAACAGAGAAGCCTCGAACCGCGGAAGCAGCCAAAGAATACAGAGCTATGACCCCCAGCAGTTGAAGAACTGAGAAGTCTAGTTTGATACCAAAAAATATTCGCAATATTCACGTACGTCTAAGTATTATTCTTGCAAGAGCGTGCTCTGCTAATGTAATTCATTCACGGTTACTTACAAGTTTTCTGAACATCTTTTGATGTTCTACTTCCAGGATATTTCTCCGCCTCATGTAAACAAAGCATCACGGAGTATAGAAAATTCCTCCAAAGAGACAAAGTACAGTAAGCGTGCCAACTCACTTTTATAACATTTTGCAGTAGAACCAAGTATTTCAAACCAAGCATTACCACTTTTATTTTCTCACTGTTTCTTTATCGTAATAGTTATATATATAGTATTATAATTTATAGGCAAAATATTATTAAAATTTCTATTTAATCAAAAACACGGTTGTTTTACTTCAAGAAAAGAATAAAAGTCTTGTGATTAATGAAATTATTAAGAAAAAGACGTTATAAATTGGGTGATTTTTCAAGGTGTCGATTCGAAAAGTGTGAAGTAACAACGAAATTACTGTATACAGCGAAACGATATAACTGATTAAAATTTTTTGTTTATTTCTTCTGGAAAATGAAAACTCTTTTTTATATAATGGAGTGGAGAGACTTGGGAGGCTCTTAAGGCTGTTTGTTGCCTGGTTGAGAATTGGCTATAGGAAAATACATGTAAATAAAATTCGGTATTTTGAAACCAATTTAATACTTCAGAAAAACTTAAGTGTGAGAAATGTTGCTCTTAAACTATGTATCGAGGAAAATATAAAAATTGATTTCCAGTGTTTCTTAATTAAATATTAAGTTTTCTGATCTTTCCACGAAACGGGTTGTACGTTAATGTTACGAAACTTTTCGATAGCAAAGAAGCAAACAATTTTTTGCTCAACAAAAGGCCCGTGTGGTACATACCAATTTTTAATAGGAATGCAAAAAACGTAGAAATTCATTAACATGTATTTTCGTATACCAAATTCTAAACCAGGCATCAGCTTTAACGGCGAGGTTCTGAGAGCCGATGAGGGTGAAGTGATGTGTATATGGAGCAGCGCCGGAATGAAAGGGCGGGGGAAACGAGAGATCTCCGAGAAAACCCACCGACCAGCGGCATCGTCTGGCACGATTTCCACATACGAAAATCCGGGAGCTACCCCACCAGGAGTCGAGCCTAGTTCACCTAAGTAGAAGGCGAGTAATCTAACTTCTACAACACCACGGCCACGTCGTTTTTATAAACTGGTGGAAAATGGAAAATGAAAACCCGTACGCAATGGTTCCACAGCATGAAGGTTTTATTGAATAATTAAACAGGTTGTACACTGTATTTAACAATGATCACCGCGTCATACATCTATGGATAGAGGCTGCAGAGTATCTTGAACAAAAATGTCAGTACCTTGTGTAGCCTTCTTTAGCGACGAGATATTCCTACATTCGTGCCTAGAGACCATCATAAAGGCGTCAGATGTCATCTTGGGGAATAGTGATCCACTGTAATTCCACCTGTTCTTGCAATTGGTGGAGGTTTGTTGCCGGTATTGCAGACCGCACCAAACGCAGTTTCAAACTGAGATTTCAGGCTTCAGGTCTCAAACGACAGGAATAAAGGTTCCGGGAATGCAACTTTTTTTGGGGGGAAAAAAAAAAAAAAACCTCTAATGCCACAAAGTTTTCATTTTATCATATATAAAGTGCACTGCTTACGTCGTCACGTTTTCGTGTGCAAATAATATCTGCAACAGTGGGACTTTATGCACGTAATGAAAGTTATAGATTTGTAGTTGCACTTTTCTCTTACCTCTGAAGAAAACTACGCGGGTAAGCTCTAGAAATGCGACATTTTACCGCCGTTGTTAGTGTCGCCCCTATCACTTCCTCGCTTCTGGGCTTTGTATGTACCAAAACAACGTCAGGTACACAGCAGCCTTAACGGTACAAAAATTCTCCAAACGAATGTATGTATGACGTATCACAGGACTATTATGTAATCGTGACAAGTTACCTTTATATTATATACTAAAGTATGCATGAAGAAAACATTTGTAGAGAAGTCAACTGGACAAATTTTTCTGTAATCACCACAAGTAATTTTTACTGGCCCCCAAAGAATTTTTTGGTGACCAATAAACTGTTTTGTATTCACCGTAAACAATTTGGCAAGGATAACGACAGCAAAACATATTGCGGCTGCCACGAAATTCTTTCCACAGTGTGGCTTTGTGCTGATACCTGAAGCGCATGCGTGCTTTCGACCAGGTTGTGGAGATGACATGTTTGCTCCTCCGAAGCATTCTTGGTGAGGTTGTTTAGCAAGGACATAAAAAAATCAATATATCTGATTGCTCAGTAAGTATATAAGTATAAACAATTGAAAAATATAGCTGGCGTATTGTGAAGAATGAAGCCACTGAATAAATGCAAGCGGCCTGATTTAAAGTGGCCTACTGTCCAACCAACTTTAAAAATTTTACCAGAAAACAGACTTGAGATATCTCGCATGCTAAGGAGTCGGGTTGAAGTGGATAAGGAGAAAAAATAAAACAGATAGAAAGAAATAAGAGAAGTACGTGAATGGTTCAGCGTAAAATATCAGTCAAAATAAGGGGTTTATCCTGAAGTAACGTCTCGTAAAATGCACTCGAAAGACAAAGCGTCATCGCCAGCTATGGTTGTCAGGCATATACCGAAAAAGAAGAGAATCTTGTTTCCCAAGCTCAAATTTTGGTGACAATCCTTCATCATCAAAAATATAACTGGTACGCCACCTACCACTAACACGCTTCAAGTACTTTCACAAGTACCTTCGGTGCATGCGTTATCAAATCAAGCGATGGTTATCAGACTGCACATTAATATGTCAACTAAATGCTGTCACCTTTCAACAGTAGTAGTAAAACAGTTACGGGTGTCGAATTAATTACAAAAGGGAAGTAGGAATTTCTTTCTACACTTGCTGTAGTAACCTGAGATTGGTTTGTAGAATTTTTGAAGAGGGAATAAAGGTTCCTTATAGATACATACTCTTTTGTAGTTATGGACAAGTATTTATTATTTACTACAAACAGAGTCCTCTAGTTTTGATCAGTAATAAAATGCCCGGTTCAAAAAACAAAAAAATATTTTTAACAAGCACGAAAAAATCTGCGAAGATAAAATTCTCAAATATTTTTAAGGGACTACAAAATAACTTATCCTTTATGAATGTCCAACACAAGACAAGTAGTTCAATTCTTCTATAACGTGCCGGTCATGGACGTTAAAGCTGTGATCTCTTTGTTTTCTCTCACCTCGCAAGTTTCAATAATCCTCGTATCCTGCGACATAAGTTTCTTTTTTTACCATGCAGTCCCAGGATAATTTTATTTTCAATAGAAGAGTTCAAGTGTTATCCGTAAATCCCCACGTGAAAAGAAAGTCGTGCTTGTAAGGGAGGAAAAGTATGACGTCACTTCGCAAATTCAACGAATTAAGAACTTCCATGAATGGTGTCATCAAGAGGGTCAAAAGCGAAAGGCTGTGGCAGACGGGAACTAATGGTCCGGTGACATCAGCATTTTTATTGCATTTGCGGTGTTGTGAATGGCAAGAAAAAGGTTCACAAAGGGAGAATTGCTATGCTAATATTATCTCCAAGTCCTCATCGCTGTTGATTCATCCTGGACGTTTTAGTGATGGGGTTGGGAGTTATTTTTTTATGTAGTGGTAAACTGATTGATCTATTTTCGACATGAGCCAGAATAAAATAAATTTGCACAAAATTGTAACACGACAGTGTGTTCTTGCATTGGCGAATATAATTTTTACATTATTAATATTTTTGTCACTGACTTCTGTAGTCTAAAATTAACTTACTATGCTTCTAAAAAAATTGTCGGAAAACTTGTATTGTGAGCACCTTGTTAGTTGCATAAAGGTAAATAGTTATTTGCACAATTAATTTCGTTACTTCCATATTGTATCATGATTGCAAACAGCGGAGTCAATAGTAGCAGAGCAGCATGTATTTTGAAGTCTTATAAACTCATTTAATAGTTTTTTATTCTAGGGTAAATAAAAAAGAAAAAAAAAAAAAAAAAAAAAAAAAAAAAA
>NQII01005443.1:67763-142847 GCA_002778355.1 Clitarchus hookeri | reverse complement strand
TCATGATCCTGAACCACATGTACAAACGGTATGAGGTGATTCCTTACGAAAAATTAGACGGAAAATACAATATGACCTATAACCTGAAGTAATCCATAAGGGAGGTAGGTGCCCTTGGAAATCGATTTTTCAAATGGTTTTTATAGTAAATATAAAACCTACATAAAATAAAAAAATATTTGAGAAGAATGAACAATCCGTGAATACTGTTGTCCTAAATCGAGATATGAAATCTGCAAATGGTTGTTGGGAAATATCATCCCCACTCATTGAGAAAATAGGGGGTGCCATGTTATTATCCAACAAAAGCGTGTAACCACAGGATGTTTATCGCATTTAATGTTATCATAATCATGTGTACATTAATGTAAAAACATTTCCTTACTGTAATTCTTTCAGACGAACGGTTTTAGAAGTAAAGATGAAGTTTGTAAGGATTAATTGCCGGCAACCAACTGCTAAACAAAAAAGTTTTTTTTTAAATTGATATGTAAGTACGAAAGATTAAATTTGTTATAAGTACTACACATTACTGCAGTAATTGCTCGTTTAAGTTGTAAAACGTTTGTAAATCGGCTGCTAAGTATATTAATTCAATGTCTCAATAATACGTATTGGTCCATAAGTTACGAATTACTGGCTTTTACATAAAGTTGTATTTTGCAAAAAAACTATCTCACACTTATAAATGACAGGGATGTTCCACATGACGGAAGAAACGCTTTATGCAGTTGCTAACTGACCAGTGAAGCGAGACTGAAATTAAAAAAAAAATCCTTCTTATAGTGACGACACATAATTATAAATACGCCTGACCTATAGCAACAACCTTAAGTAAAATTTAAAATATCCGCATTTTACTTTACTGTTACGGTGCATGGTGTTTTGAGCGTATTGTGGAAAAGTGAAGACATGAAACGACTTTGTTCACTTTCAATCTCGACTTTTCACATATTGGTTTATTTATTGCTTACTCTTGCGTGACTGTGAACTGCTAGCAGTTGACTGTAATGAAAGATTGGTTGGGATTGCATGACGTGATTATTCTGTATTTCATAAATAAGTAATTTATTTGATTTAATATCATTTGCGGTGTTGTGAATGTGAGCTCAAGGACTCCCAGGCGTCCGCGGACCACATTTTAAGAATGTTTGATTTTGGTTGATCCTCTTCCTTGACTGGATGATTCTAACTGCAGTGCGTCTTTGACATCTGCCCGCAACTCACAGACGATTAGCACTTTCAACGCGGTACCCGTAAACCAGAAGCATAAAACAAAATCTCTTTCCTTGAAAAATATCTTTCGGACGAATAGAACCACTCAACTATAAAATACGTTGCTGAAAACGATTAGCTTTCAATTACCAGCCACAAGTATGACAATCATTACAGGTGCACATAACCGAGTAGCGAACTTCGTTGGCCCAACGTTGGACCGTGGTTGGAAAGGTTGGCTGTATGTTCGGATGCAGAACACACGTTAATACAACGTTGGCCCAATCACATTTTGCAACTGGTACGAAGCTGGCCATATCCTCTGACACAGCGGACCAATAAGATACATTTGTTGGTACAGCTGGTGAGTGGGCGAGAAAAATTGAGACGTCTGACTTAAAAAATGAGCAAACCGCCAATGAAGTGTTAATATCTTCACATGTTCCAAACCAAGCCTGTTCAAAGTACTGATTTCAGTAAATGGTTTGGCTCAGTGTCAAGAATGCTTCAGTCCATTCACGATTACTTCCAACTTTTCTGAAGCCCTGCTGAAGTTCTACTTCCAGGATATTCCTTTGCGTCATACAAACAAAGCTGAACAAAGTTTATAAAATTAAACCAAAGGGACAGAGCACTGCATTCGTGCGCACTCAGTGTAATGATATTTTGCATAAGAACTATTTTTTACTAGCCATTACCAACACACCTAGTATCTCACGGTTTCTATTCATATTAATTATAAATTAAACATTACATTTTATTGATGAAATATAAAAAAAAATCCAATTTAACCAAAAATAAGGAACTTTTATGTCAACACAAGTATAATATGCTTGTTTTACATCGCGCATTTGGGACACACCCAAATTCGTCATATATGGGGTGATTTTTGAAAGGTTTGACTCAAAACGTGTGAATAAACTGCGAATAGACTAAAGTAATGAAGCAACCTAATTCTGATTGGCCCAGTTAAAACAGCACCAAGTCTTCTTACNAAACTGCGAATAGACTAAAGTAATGAAGCAACCTAATTCTGATTGGCCCAGTTAAAACAGCACCAAGTCTTCTTACAAAGACGCGCCACCGATAACAAACGGACAATAGCTGGCGTGCGCGAAGGGTACTGAAATTTAGTCCGCGTGAAATACTTTCCTCGGCAATCTAGTGTCCCTAACTATGGGCCATGCCCTGTAAAGGAGAAGGCGGGGGGAGGGGGGGAGAGGCTGGTTTCTAACACGCACTGAACCGGCGTCACAACAATGCGAACTCAACGCTTTAGCGGTCACGGTCGCCCANGAGGCTGGTTTCTAACACGCACTGAACCGGCGTCACAACAATGCGAACTCAACGCTTTAGCGGTCACGGTCGCCCAAGACACTTCCGAGTAAACATTGGGAGCGAGTGAAGAGATTTGGGCCGCTCTTTAACATCGAGGACTTGAGAGCCGACGAGGGTGATTGAAGTGAGTACGGAGCAGCGCCGGAATGTTAGGGCNAAAAAAAAAAAAAAAAAAAAAAAAAAAAAAAAAAAGAACATTCAAAACGGCGAATGCAATAGGACTGGAGGGAAAGGTAGTACAAATATTCCAGACAAGAATAGAAAATTAAGTTAACTAGAAAACAGATATATACTTCATGATCCTGAACCACATGTACAAACGGTATGAGGTGATTCCTTACGAAAAATTAGACGGAAAATACAATATGACCTATAACCTGAAGTAATCCATAAGGGAGGTAGGTGCCCTTGGAAATCGATTTTTCAAATGGTTTTTATAGTAAATATAAAACCTACATAAAATAAAAAAATATTTGAGAAGAATGAACAATCCGTGAATACTGTTGTCCTAAATCGAGATATGAAATCTGCAAATGGTTGTTGGGAAATATCATCCCCACTCATTGAGAAAATAGGGGGTGCCATGTTATTATCCAACAAAAGCGTGTAACCACAGGATGTTTATCGCATTTAATGTTATCATAATCATGTGTACATTAATGTAAAAACATTTCCTTACTGTAATTCTTTCAGACGAACGGTTTTAGAAGTAAAGATGAAGTTTGTAAGGATTAATTGCCGGCAACCAACTGCTAAACAAAANCTTTCAGACGAACGGTTTTAGAAGTAAAGATGAAGTTTGTAAGGATTAATTGCCGGCAACCAACTGCTAAACAAAATAGTTTTTTTTTTAAAAATTGATATGTAAGTACGAAAGATTAAATTTGTTATAAGTACTACACATTACTGCAGTAATTGCTCGTTTAAGTTNAAATTGATATGTAAGTACGAAAGATTAAATTTGTTATAAGTACTACACATTACTGCAGTAATTGCTCGTTTAAGTTGTAAAACGTTTGTAAATCGGCTGCTAAGTATATTAATTCAATGTCTCAATAATACGTATTGGTCCATAAGTTACGAATTACTGGCTTTTACATAAAGTTGTATTTTGCAAAAAAACTATCTCACACTTATAAATGACAGGGATGTTCCACATGACGGAAGAAACGCTTTATGCAGTTGCTAACTGACCAGTGAAGCGAGACTGAAATTAAAAAAAAAATCCTTCTTATAGTGACGACACATAATTATAAATACGCCTGACCTATAGCAACAACCTTAAGTAAAATTTAAAATATCCGCATTTTACTTTACTGTTACGGTGCATGGTGTTTTGAGCGTATTGTGGAAAAGTGAAGACATGAAACGACTTTGTTCACTTTCAATCTCGACTTTTCACATATTGGTTTATTTNGCGTATTGTGGAAAAGTGAAGACATGAAACGACTTTGTTCACTTTCAATCTCGACTTTTCACATATTGGTTTATTTGTTGCTTACTCTTGCGTGACTGTGAACTGCTAGCAGTTGACTGTAATGAAAGAATGGTTGGGATTGCATGACGTGATTATTCTGTGTTTCATAAATAAGTAATTTATTTGATTTAATATCATTTGCGGTGTTGTGACNCTGTGTTTCATAAATAAGTAATTTATTTGATTTAATATCATTTGCGGTGTTGTGACTGTGAGCTCAAGGACTCCCAGGCGTCCGCGGACCACATTTTAAGAATGTTTGATTTTGGTTGATCCTCTTCCTTGACTGGATGATTCTAACTGCAGTGCGTCTTTGACATCTGCCCGCAACTCACAGACGATTGGCACTTTCAACGCGGTACCCGTAAACCAGAAGCATAAAACAAAATCTCTTTCCTTGAAAAATATCTTTCGGACGAATAGAACCACTCAACTATAAAATACGTTGCTGAAAACGATTAGCTTTCAATTACCAGCCACAAGTATGACAATCATTACAGGTGCACATAACCGAGTAGCGAACTTCGTTGGCCCAACGTTGGACCGTGGTTGGAAAGGTTGGCTGTATGTTCGGATGCAGAACACACGTTAATACAACGTTGTCCCAATCACTTGCAACTGGTACGAAGCTGGCCATATCCTCTGACACAGCGGACCAATAAGATACATTTGTTGGTACAGCTGGTGAGTGGGCGAGAAAAATTGAGACGTCTGACTTAAAAAATGAGCAAACCGCCAATGAAGTGTTAATATCTTCACATTTTCCAAACCAAGCCTGTTCAAAGTACTGATTTCAGTAAATGGTTTGGCTCAGTGTCAAGAATGCTTTAGTCCATTCACGATTACTTCCAACTTTTCTGAAGCCCTGCTAAAGTTCTACTTCCAGGATATTCCTTTGCGTCATGCAAACAAAGCTGAACAAAGTTTATAAAATTAAACCAAAGGGACAGAGCACTGCATTCGTGCGCACTCAGTGTAATGATATTTTGCATAAGAACTATTTTTTACTAGCCATTACCAACACACCTAGTTTCTCACGGTTTCTATTCATATTAATTATAAATTAAACATTACATTTTATTGATGAAATATAAAAAAAAATCCAATTTAACCAAAAATAAGGAACTTTTATGTCAACACAAGTATAATAAGCTTGTTTTACATCGCGCATTTGGGACACACCCAAATTCGTCATATATGGGGTGATTTTTGAAAGGTTTGACTCAAAACGTGTGAATAAACTGCGAATAGACTAAAGTAATGAAGCAACCTAATTCTGATTGGCCCAGTTAAAACAGCACCAAGTCTTCTTACAAAGACGCGCCACCGATAACAAACGGACAATAGCTGGCGTGCGCGAAGGGTACTGAAATTTAGTCCGCGTGAAATACTTTCCTCGGCAATCTAGTGTCCCTAACTATGGGCCATGCCCTGTAAAGGAGAAGGCGGGGGGAGGGGGGGAGAGGCTGGTTTCTAACACGCACTGAACCGGCGTCACAACAATGCGAACTCAACGCTTTAGCGGTCACGGTCGCCCAGCACACTTCCGAGTAAACATTGGGAGCGAGTGAAGAGATTTGGGCGGCTCTTTAACATCGAGGACTTGAGAGCCGACGAGGGTGATTGAAGTGAGTACGGAGCAGCGCCGGAATGTTAGGGCGGGAGAAACGGGAGATCCCCGAGAAAAAAAAAACCAAACGACCAGCGGTATTGTCAGGCACGATTCCCACAGCGAAAGTCCGGGAGCGACCCCGCCGGAAATCGAACCCGGTTCTCCTAGGTGGGAGACGAGTAGTCTAACCACTATACCACAGTGGCCCCGACACACTGGGAAAAGAATTTTGTAGCAAGGTCTGTAATCCATTCCAATTCTTTATTTGTAGTGAACAAAAAATTACTTTTTATCTACTACATCCCGCAGTTTAGTGATAAGAACTACTTAATTTTGTGTTCGTTAAAAAAAAAAATTGGACTGTGAATTCCCGCTATAGTCTATACGTGGTTTCTTCACACTTTTTGAATCACGTCTTTGAAAAATTACCCTATGTATGACGTGTTCGGTTGTTTCGTAAGGATGTAACGTATTAAGGAGCGTTTTGAAGATGTTATCATAGAGGTGCCTTTCTTTTAGATACGCTAAACTTTTACTTCTTTTTTTTATAAACTGTGAAATTTCATTGAAACAAATATGAATAAAAACAGGCGAAATATATGTGTGTTGGTAATGCCTCGTAAGAAATAGTTGTTTTTAGTCTAATTTTCTATACCTTCCCGAGGCGGAGAAATATCCTGGAGTATAACTTTGGCAGGACTTCAGAAAACTTGTACGTAACCGGAATGGACCATAATATTTGCGACACCATTTGAAACATCTGGTCCCTTTGTTAAAACAGCCATTCTGTCGAGCAATGTGAGCAGAAAGGTTTGAGTTGCTCGGGACATAAGAGGTAAAATAAAATGACTCACTCCAAGTGACGTCTCGTATAGTGATCATGAGGGGTACGAGTAATACGGAGGGGTGTGTTGGCAACACGTTCTTTTCGATACAACACCATTTCCCGTGGCGACAGAGGGCGAGTTCAGTAGGGCGAGTTAAGGGAAGGAAGCAGAAGGGAAGGGTGATAAAAAGAGCTGAGTCATTAAACTCCTGCGCTTCTTAATTGCACTCGCACGCAAATCAATCATCATTACCGCGGTCGACTGGCTGCCTTTGGGGAGCGTCCCCGCCANTTCTTAATTGCACTCGCACGCAAATCAATCATCATTACCGCGGTCGACTGGCTGCCTTTGGGGAGCGTCCCCGCCAATCGAGTGGGACAGGCGGGGCTTAAGTAATGGATCGCTCTTCAGCGCGAAGACAGTTCGACTTCGGCCTCAGGCGTGCCAATCCCCACGAGCGACAGCGTCCAAGTCCCGCCAGACAGCTTGCGAGCAAGTGACCCTGAGCGAATGAATAAAGCTGCGTTCACAACGGAAAAAATTAAGCTTTAAATTATGCGTTATGAATTGTACAGAAGAACTGACAATGTGTTATATTGGGTGTTTGTTTCGAATTTATATATTTAGCTGGTTGTGGGCGGTGTTGTAATTTTCTTAAGTGAAAGAAACAGCTACGTTATATATGTTAAGTGAAACTAGTGTGGCGGCGACCAACCAGAATAGAGCAGACGGGGCTGTTGGCGGAAATTTGTTATTTACAGTAATGAAAGCATACAAGTATAAAAAATATGCGTGCGAGAACAGCGGAGACTGCATTATTATTAAAGCATAATTTTTTGATAGTAAAAACAACTTCAAATGAAAAACTTAGACAGTAAACAGAAACAGAAATTTTTTCCAATGCGTTGGCTCAAACCCAGTCNAAACAACTTCAAATGAAAAACTTAGACAGTAAACAGAAACAGAAATTTTTTCCAATGCGTTGGCTCAAACCCAGTCTACACAGTGGAGTTGCTACTGCTGACTACAGCGGAAATATTTTGGAAGTCTTAATTTTAGGTGATGACAAAAATATACATTTAGATCAACGTTTTGAGAAATTTTATTTTAAATTAAGCACTCAAAGAACAAATCATACGAACTAATAAACAAATGTTTCGATTTTAATCGAATAAAGTACATACTTAAGACGTGTTTCTATTGTTAAAACTGAAGCAGTAACATCGTTATTGTGTGAGTTGAATTTTGGGAACCTACTGCTTAATTCCTACATTGACTTAAGTTTTTTTTTTTTATTGTGTAAAATCTTTCACGATTGTGGACGATTGGAAAAAATAAGGAATATGAGTGCTCGCATACCTCGCGCTTGAACTGAATCACCGCTGAGTGCCCGCGATCGCTGTCACAGTTTCACACACGGAATTCCAGCTCNCCGCTGAGTGCCCGCGATCGCTGTCACAGTTTCACACACGGAATTCCAGCTCGCTTTCCCAACGGGAAGGTACGGGAGCTGAGCTCTGTGTGATTGTAGCAGACGTAAACACTACATTTAGTGTGGAATTAATTAATCTCCGGATTCNTCATTACCTCAGGTTTCTCCCCTGCGCGGGTATCTAGCGTCGTGACTAATCTAAGTATGAGCGATTCGCGTCAGAACTAATAAACAAATGTTTCGATTTTGATCGAATAAAGTACATACTTAAGACGTGTTTCTATTGTTAAAACTGAAGCAGTAACATCGTTATTGTGTGAGTTGAATTTTGGGAACCTACTGCTTAATTCCTACATTGACTTAAGTTTTTTTTTTANCTATTGTTAAAACTGAAGCAGTAACATCGTTATTGTGTGAGTTGAATTTTGGGAACCTACTGCTTAATTCCTACATTGACTTAAGTTTTTTTTTTAATTGTGTAAAATCTTTCACGATTGTGGACGATTGGAAAAAATAAGGAATATGAGTGCTCGCATACCTCGCGCTTGAACTGAATCACGGCTGAGTGCCCGCGATCGCTGTCACAGTTTCACACACGGAATTCCAGCTCGCGTTCCCAACGCGAAGGTGCGGGAGCTGAGCTCTGTGTGATTGTAGCAGACGTAAACACTACATTTAGTGTGGAATTAATTAATCTCCGGATTCTGGACACCCTGTCTTTATTCCAGAGAATAGTAACAAGAGTGAGCACAAAGAGGTGATTGACCATCGTACACGAGGAGTGACGTGGAAAGTAACGCTGGATAAATACGAGAGCACCCCGAGAAAAACCTACCGATCAGCCAACGACGTCCGCTACGCTTCTCATTCGTGGAAATCCGGTTGACCCTGCCGGGAACTGAACCCGAAACGTCTGTGCGCCAGCCTGCGGCCATCTTAACCCCCTCGTTTCACAGCGCTACAACTTTCTTTTCCGTGAAGTAACTAAACATTTCACAGTATAGCGCGTTTACAATTTCGAATGCCTCCAAATGTAGTCGCCGAACGTCATCCACGCGTTCCGGTAATTGTGAAACGGCAAGAATCAACTCGTAATTTAAAAATGATGCTGCACTAATCACGTCATGGTTACTTGAAAAAAATTCAGAATTTAAGTTTGCTCCGCAGCGTGATCTAAATAGCCAGAGTGCCATAGTCGTGGTTTCAGTAAAGGTGCTCCTAAACAACTGAAATATATCAGAAGTCAGTAATTTAACGTTGCGCGTGTGAGGACGAGCCTTTAACAGGGCAGGTCTATAGTCCACCTCTTGGAACAAACGTGATTTAATATTATGTTTAACTCTTATATTCCAGAGCAAAACTCACGCAAGGCATAAACAACTTGTACATTTGTAACACAAGGGTCAATTGAAAGTGATTCTTCAAAGTTTGTACAATTTAATCCCTTTCCATCCAAACCCCTCCCCCCAACCCCTAAGGTCGTCTGGAGCGTGAGCACGACGCAGGGTTGAAACAAAATCCCGCATCATAGAATATTATAAAAATAATGGTCGAATTTTATCACAAACAGCAATTTTAAATGCCTCGTGATTTTTTATTTAAGTTATTTAACCTCCTGAGTGGCCTAAGGCTCATATGGTTATCAACCGCCACGACTACAGCTAGAGCTTGTTACTAAATCTACTACAGACGCTGCTGCGACTAAATCTACATATACTACTACTTCGTCTACTATCACTGCATCTAGTCTAATATTATCTCTACGAATATAGCCACCACTACCACTAAATTGTTATAACTTATACCTATTCCATTTCTACCGCTAGTATTACTACCAATTCCAGCACTGCTATCACAACTTCCACTGAAATAACTGCTATCACTATCACTGCTACCATTAATACTACTATTTTTACTAATACGAATAACGATAACACCATGAGACTGACTCTTTTTCTACTTCCATTACTACCACTACTAACACCACTGCTATTAATTCACCGGTAAACTTTGCAGATATTTACATGTTTAATGTTGTTGCATGTTATTTTTAATACGCGTTTTAAAAAATACGACACGCATTCGTGATCTTTCCTCTTACAGAATTAACACATTATTTAAAAGAATTTTTACTAGAACTACCAGTGACACTGTGTACTCTAGTACAAATTTCTTTAAACTAACATTGATTTTCAGAAATCTTTTCGTAATATTAGTGTACACATGTAAGCTAAAACAAAAATAAATTATAAGTTGCCCGTAGCTTCAAACCCAGTAACAATACGTGAAAATGATCGTTTATTCCCTATCTGTATCCTATAAAATACAGAGTGTCACTGTTTTAATCAAGAAAATGCTGTAGCTAGGAAGGAAATTCTTGCCACGTATTTTTTATATAACAGTAAAATTTCTATCGGCATTTTTTAAATGTTCATTGTTTATTTTCAGAATCATTTAATAATAAAATATAAATATTTCTAAATTAAAGAAGTAAAAAAATAATCAGCAACTGACGTAAAGTTCCATGCATTTATGAAAGTTGTGTTACTGACCACGCATAAGTTCCCATTCGTTCACAGAATTAACGTTACTTCCATAAATCAAGTGCTCTTAAATCGGGGTTATTTTTGCCATTACTTTCAATAATTCCACGGAAATACGTTTTGACAGTGCATAGTCGGTGCACGATTTATTGAACATCTTTGAAAATCCTAATTAGTGCTTTCTTCTTTCACTCAACCATTTCGTAATTTGCCAACACCCGTGCAAATTAACTTCACTTTTGACGTTAGGATTAATACACAAGCGTCGAATCAGCTGGTTCTCTAAAATTTTTGGAAAATAAACTACGTAACTATATTGTTAATTTTAAGCGTGATAACGAAAAACAGCTGTGGGCAATTAATGTAAACATAACATTTTTTATTTTCTTCACATTTTATTTTCTGAACGAAACTTTTATAGGAGTACTCCAGCTGTTATTTATGTCGCAATATACGCAATAGTAGGCAGGAATACACTGGTGCACAACAATTAAGGATGAAGTGAGGAAATTAACATAATAACAGAACGAACAGACACAACCGATCGAAGGAGCTATAAGGACCTCGTACGGTAGGGAATGCGCATACATGTAGAATGACACACTGTAGGCGTATGCAATGCATATAAAGCACGAGCGCGGTATACATTGAACATTGCGTTGGAAGGTACTGCAGAGTGCACACTGCGTTGGATGGTACTGGGTTGCTGTTTGATGTCTGAACTTGCCAACACAAAGTCCCTTAGTGGACATCTGGCCTACTATACCCGTGGTCGAATCATTAGGAAGATGGCAGAAGGTCAAAGTGTTGTTAGTACGACCGAGGAGTCCGGGATCGCACACGGCATCGTGCCATGAGCTTAGAAAGCATTTATAACGTCAGGTACAGCTGTGCGAAGATTTATTAGTGTTCATCTACGAGCTTCCATGGCGACGGAGGACCTTAATGTTGTCCATAAGGCGAGGAGACATCAACGACAGACAACGGGTGATATCGCAAGACACGTGCAACACGCTGCATACTGGACACTCGACACCGCGTTTTACTGTGACTAGGAGACTGCACACTGTGTGTTCTTTCGGCGACCAGTAAGGCGTGTGTCATTGGCGCCTATCACTCGGAGAAAGCGTTTGCTGTGGTGCTGCAAACACGTAGACTGGAGAGCTAAGCAGTGGGGTCCATTGCTCTTTACAGATGAGGGCCGATTCAGTCTCACTAGCGATTTCGGACGTACATCCTCAGAAAGTGGGGAACACGCAATAAACCATCCAAAGCCGTCGAAAAGCACTGGTTTGGCAAGTGACGGAGTCAATGTTTGGGGAGACATAATGCGTGGTAGATGTACAGAGGTACACATCTTCCAAGAATACTCAGTCTCTGGTTATGACTATTGCACTGACGTTCTCCTTCTTCACTTGCAACTTTTTCGGGTTGCCGTGAGCCTTGAGTTCATCTTCACGGGCGACAACGCTACACCTTACTGCACAGTTGCTGCCACTGAGCTGTTGGCGAGAGAAGATACTGTCCTTATGGATTGGCCCGTATGGTCTCCGGGCCTAAATCCAATCGAAAACATCTGTGATGTTGTTGAGAGACGCGTGACATCACGTTGCCATCCGCCAGCAACGACCCCGCAGCTGCGATAAGACTGGGCAATGATGCCTTAAGAGCTCAGCGACAACCTCATACTAAGCGCGAACACACGGTGTAAATTCTTCATAGCAGTCAGGGGTGATCGAATCGCCTACTAAGGACTGCATTTTACTTGCGTGCCACCTCCCGCATAAACGTTTCCGTCTACTGTCCTGCTGTGCTCGGAGTCCACCTTTGAATAAAAGTCCTTTTGTGTCCTTTAGATTCCTTTCTTGATGAGCGTTGTTAAACATTCTCATAATATTTCACCTCGGCAATGTTATGGTGGGCTTTGCACCTATTTGAAACACTGCTGCGTGGCGTTACACGTGGAAACCTGTTCCGTCCTTAATTTTTGCAGATTAATCCAATTTAGAATTTTTATTTCGAGTTTATCAAGAAAAGTAATATCAACGCATAAATATATACACGCCGAATAGTATTTACAGTAAAATTTACGTGAAAGGATTGTTTATTTCACAGTTTGAAGTCAAAAGGGTTTTATTGTGGTGAATTAGTTATATGTAATACTATCTTGAAACCCGTTTAAGTAGCTAGACACGGCATTTTTGAACTGTTGTTTACGAAAACAAACATTAATTATACATACATTTAACCTGTAGCGTAATGGTGATTGCACTGAACTTCACTGAAGTCCGTATCAGAGAAACTGCGTGACGGTTTCTTCGATTTTGGCATTCTCACTCGCTGATTGGCAGCGCGAGGCTCTCAAGTTAGTTAAGAGATTTGGATGACTCTTAAGGGTTTTGAGCCAAAAACAATAAATAATTTTATTTTTGTACCAAACATTGTTCAACGTGTTCACATTATATGTGATGACATTTTCCTAGAATAAAAACGTTTTACACTTTATATTTTTTGATAACCTGAGGTCAAATAAAATTTTTTTTCTGTTTTGCTGCAGCTATAACATTAAATACTAACTAAATTGTACAAATGAAAACATATACAAAATTTAAATTAATGCCATGGGCTACCGCGTGACATAAGTAACCACCAAATAAAAAGGCATATAATGAAAAAAAAAAGTTTAATATAATAAAATTTTTGCATGTATCAAATGCTTATTTAAATTATGGATACATTTCAGTATGAATAGGCCTACATTAAAAATTATTGGGTTTGATGTCATAACTCATGGACCAAAGCACCGATCTGAACCAGAATAGGATTGTATTAGATTGGAAAGTGCTTATTAAAGTCCCCAGTGTTATGCCTGAAGGCTTATCAGGGGACGGCTTACAAACTAACTTATGACCTTACTTAAACTAATATTCATGCCTTACCCAGGATTCGGACCCAGAACCTCCCGCACAGCAGACCGGCGGCGCACCAACCGACTGCGTCACGGGTTGTGAACCAGAATATGCGCGCTAGCTGATGCGAGTGAGTAACTTAATTCTTAAATTACTTCTCATTTACTGTATTCCACTGAATCGTATGCTGTTTTAATATCGGCGTAAATATTTTAGGATATCATTTTGTATCTAAAGCACCATTCAAGTGATTCAAATCGAATTGGTATAGTAACAATACGTAATGCATAAATACAATTTAATAATTTATATTTTTATGCGTAGTGTTTGTAAAAAATTCTGTAGACAGTTTTTTTATTCCAGTGTATTAGTAGTTAAACTGAACACANTCGAATTGGTATAGTAACAATACGTAATGCATAAATACAATTTAATAATTTATATTTTTATGCGTAGTGTTTGTAAAGAATTCTGTAGACAGTTTTTTTATTCCAGTGTATTAGTAGTTAAACTGAACACAAAAAAAATCGGGTTTTGTCGAAAATTTGGGCTGTATTTCTCGAAATGTTCAACTGATTTGATCTGGTTATTGACAGAGTACACCTAGATGCAGCACAATTTTTTTTTAAAATTACGGGTTGGTTAAGCATTTTGAAGCTTAACCTGTATATAAAGATTGTTATATTTAATTCAAGGAGCAGGTAAGTATAATATCAAGCTATATTCTATAGTGACGTTTGAAGCAAAGCAAAGCTTACAATATAGCTTTCTCTAGCGGATGGGCCCCGATTACCAAGGTCTAGTATGTATATCAACATAATTTTTTCTTAGTAGCAAGAACCAATATTGCTTACTTAAGTTCTAAATATGTTGCCAATAACTACTGACGTGACGTAAATGTTACAAAAAATGTCAAATGGGGAAGTATCCATAAAATGTAAATTTGCAAAGCAAGTGATTTTTAAAGAATTTGGTGATATTTGGTTTATTTCCGCCAAACTGAAATTTTACACTTGCTCTAAATTACAAAACAAATAACTCTAATAAGAGCGATCGAGCATACAATGGAACTTCGAACAGTTGATACGAATTAACCAATTAGCAGATACTCAAACAGTTAAGAATTGTATCCATGATCGGAAATTTCATCATTATAATGCCCTAATTTTTTATAAAAGTAAAAATTTTAAAATAAATAATTTTGGCACCCGAGTATTACGAGTTTATTTGTTTAAAACAACGTTTATGTCACTCCATGCGTCAGGTTCTTTCGCTACACTTTGCTTCACATATTTCATTAGAGCTGTACTAACGCTGATTACAATTCAATAAGTGTTTTATAATACATTGGCGTTGCTCATAAATTTGAAATACGGCACTTCAAAAGCGTCATAAGTTATTAAAAATAAATAATTTTGAAAGTGTTTAAATCGGAAAATTATTTATCTAAACAAATATCGTTCATGATTGAAAAGTCTCCCTAACGAATTTGAAGTAACTTCTTGTTATCAATGTAATTTTTAAACATAAAACTCCACTACCTGTGATAATACTTCAACTAAGAAACCTAAAAATCTTTGTTATCATCCAAAAAAATATTTTTTGCAACTACGTTTCCAAGGATATTTGTTGTAAAAGTAAAAATAATTTTTTCCAGTGATCAAATCCAGGTTCTCATAAAAAATATTTTACATAATTTTAACACATTATAGTTGCATAAAAATTGTATTAGTATGTAAAAGCCTATTTTTAAATTAACAATATTCCAGCCTCGAATAGTTTGAATAGTGTTTTTGGCAAATGTGAACAACAATTTTGGAACATGATATTGGTTTCGGTGCATAATTCCTTCTAAGTCATGGAAATCCGACATTTGTTACCTTCAAACCAACGAGCAAGTGCTGTAATCTCTGTAAATTCTAGAGGAAGCTTTTCGGGAGTAATCGATTCTCTAGTGTCTTTCATTAATTTATAAATTGCCAAAATCAACTTTCTTATTACATTTAACACGGGATTGCGAACAAAATCTATCCAACATAAATATTCGAATACCTTGCTGTATTTATTACGTATGGAACTTTCAAAGGTGAACTTCACAGATAATACAACGTATCCAGAAACAAGCCGTCTAAAGTTCACAACCGATGTTCTCTTACTAGCATCACTAAGATAACAGATTAGTACCAATTAAATACATTTAGTTAAATATAATACAAGGTATTGTCTGAAACAAAACTGTACAGCTTACAACATTTTACAAACAGACTATGTTGGTGATCACTGAATATAACTGTTTCATAAGTTGAAGCGAATTGGCGTTTTGGTAATTTAGGTCATTCAAAATTTAGGGTTAAGAATTACAACATAACTCAGCAGCTAAAACAGTATCCAAATGTGGAATTACCTGCTAGATTATTTCGACGTTTCTTTTTTATACAGATAATGGATGGAAAATAAATTATTTTTTTAAAATTAATTTGAAATAAAATACAATTACACTTATTTATTTGCTCCATCGTAGATAAGATAAGTTAAGTAATGGTCTTGGGAAGTTATAACTATTCTACGAAAATTAATTTTGTCTTGTTTGTTGTTGCCAGAATTTCAAATATCGTGCATGAAAACAGGCACAAAATATGATGTTAAACAGCAGCAGACACTGCGGAGGGGACATCTCCGAAATTATTGTCCTCCATTTTTCAGTAAAGTTATTTTACTAAATCCTAAAATATTTACAGCCCTAACGTAGTTACGTGGTTGATTAAGGTCACTAAAAAACGAACTAGCACACTGTTATGACAAACACACAACGACATATTTGACATGCTACGTAATCGAAATTACTTAGCCATTTAAAAGTTCACAACTTCATAATCTTGTTCATCACTTTGCAGTGTATGTATGCACATGTGAACGTATGTAAAGAAACTAAGACTTAGAATAGAAAGCGTACATTAGTTTTATCATTTTCTCCTGTAAATATACCTGAAAAAAAAAGTAAGTGAAGATCGCAAGGGTATTTGAATAAAGACTTGGGCTTGATCTCGTCCATTGAAGTTTCACCCCCACACAGTACTTGAAGTGTCGATATTTTTGCACGAAGTGTCGGAGCTTGTTGTCGCGGTTGAAGACGCCGTCCCAGACAGGACGCCCGGTACTCGTGGCCGAGAGCTCTGATTGCCAGACGCTGTCCGCCCAGGGCGACCCCCCCTCGGCGCTAATCGACGTCTGGTGTCTCTTGCCTGCACCCCCACCTCCTAGACTCCACCAACACCGCAACCCCCCTTAACCACCACCCAGAGCTAACACGACCTGATGCATTATTAAACGGGGTCCCAGTGTTGCGGTCGAGGGGCGGAGGGTTACAGACGTGATGCCGCGGCCGAATGACTTCTCTCCCAGCTGTACTGTTCCAATATTTATCCAGGATGGCGGGCCTAAGAGGTCCTGGTCCTGGTCCTGACGTCCTGCCTCCCTCTCCCCGCGAATCATGCCGTCGCACTGGCCGCGCGAAAAGCCAGCGATGCCCCGAGCGAGGATTACCACCGCGCGCGAACAAGCATTCTGATAACCTGTCTCGCGAACAGTGGCGTCTGGTGAACTGTTGCAAGTGTACGCTGTGTTTTCCTCTGTGCTATACCTAATAGTTTGCTAGTTTACACGTCGAACAATCAAACGCAATGGTGCATTTGACGTAACAACACGCGTGTAATGGGTTCCTCGTCGCTTTCTCGTGAGTGGCCGCAATGCATTCTGTTATTCCCAGCTCCCCTCTGGTTAGAGTTTCCTGCTGCGTGCGCCGAGTGTGTACAGCACTGAGAAACTAACGATGCCGTATCTCCACTCGTTCACCTGGTTACTTACTCAGACGTCCCCGGCGATTGCTAAATTAATTTACTAATTAATTAACTGTACTTCGGAGAAAATTGTGAGGAAACATAAATTATGCTGATCAGACATAATTTCTTGGTGTACCAGTTTTTATGTTTACCACCTAACATGGTTTTTGAAGTAGTATGTGGTTTAATCAAAGAGACCAGCGTACGGTACCTTACATAATTATACAATCTGTTTTTTTAAATAGCGGCTTACTCCATTTATTTGGCAACCATATTGTCGTTATTATTGGTCACTCCCTTAGCTGTAAATTTACTTTTTTTACGTGGGTAATGGGAAAAAATTTGTTATATTTAGTATAGAAAACAAATTAATTAACCCGGTCAATCACAGTGTCTGCGATCGTTGATACGTTGCACGCAAATTATGTTCATGTTCGGTACTGTACACACGTACACAGCAAGGCGTCGGTACCCAGTCTTCCTTGTGGCCAGTATGATTTGTTGTAATGTTTACACCTCTCTAACATGAGTGGTTGAGGCCAATAAAGGCTGTTCACGATAAGCTGAGCACTCATGAAAGATCTGCTTAAGATGTACTTGCATCTACAATATGTATTCTTCCACCGCATGTANCGATAAGCTGAGCACTCATGAAAGATCTGCTTAAGATGTACTTGCATCTACAATATGTATTCTTCCACCGCATGTAAAATACAGTATTACCGTGGCCCTGATCACTTTATTCATGCGTCAGTCACGTGAAACTGTGAAATTATGAGAGAGTTCAATATTATTCAAATTTGCTTGCATTAAAAAAAACACGGAGAAAAATAAACCCTGTTAGCATTCACANTAGAGAGTTCAATATTATTCAAATTTGCTTGCATTAAAAAAAACACGGAGAAAAATAAACCCTGTTAGCATTCACAAATGTCTAACCTAACATTTTAATTCGACGACAACATGGAACTACTTTCTTCCTGTCAATACCACATTTATTGAGCGCAAGTCACGCAGGGTTCCCATTATAATATATGTGAGAAAGGGCAGTGACATTTTTCGAAGGCTGATTTCAAAAGTGCTCACTTGACGACTGTGAACAGCCTTTATCATCGAGAACGTAGCACGTTCACTAGTTGCAAGAAAACGCAAATATAAAAAAGACCTGATTACAACACTTGAACTCTGAAATCAACGTGAGATCGAAAGGGTTGATGGAATTTTGCTTGAGGCTATATGCCACGATGGAAAATTCCATGCGATCTCTCATGGAAGACTAAGCAATTTGCTTGTCGTTTTATTGGACGTTTCTCTAATTGGCCGAGTGCAATTTTCGATGGTTTCCTAGAACGTTGAAAAATTTAACTAATCAGAGAGGGCGGCAGTGTGTGGTATTTAGGATAGTTGTTTTATTTTATTTCCGGAAAAACTGATAAGACCTTTAAACTCGAAAAATAGTAAAAAAAAACCCTTGAAAATATTTACTGATGCTATAACAGCATTTTGTAAAAATTACGGTAAACATTCGTGTTTATTTGTCAGGGAAAGTTCCAGTTACCACTATAAAATGATTAGACTGTTCTCGAACCACAGTATCAGAAGTGAAATNTATTTAGGATAGTTGTTTTATTTTATTTCCGGAAAAACTGATAAGACCTTTAAACTCGAAAAATAGTAAAAAAAAACCCTTGAAAATATTTACTGATGCTATAACAGCATTTTGTAAAAATTACGGTAAACATTCGTGTTCATTTGTCAGGGAAAGTTCCAGTTACCACTATAAAATGATTAGACTGTTCTCGAACCACAGTATCAGAAGTGAAACCATAAAAAAATGCACTCGTCTTACTTGTCGGGCACTAAGTGTCACCTGACAAGTTATTCCACAGAAACCTCTACACCTGCTTGCATGCAGGCTCGGTTAGCAGGTCACGTGGAACTTCCCACCCGAGTTTGTACAGAGAATTTTATCGTGGCACACAGGCATTAGCCCCTACTGTCTGAATACTGCTTGTCCTTCCACAGACACGTGAAAGAGTGTGGTACAAACATGAAAACNGGCATTAGCCCCTACTGTCTGAATACTGCTTGTCCTTCCACAGACACGTGAAAGAGTGTGGTACAAACATGAAAACAAGACACAATGATACAAATTTAGGTCTTCCAAAGCGAATATCGAAAAAAAATTAGAAACTACAATTCTTGATCATTTTTTCGCTGACTTTNAGGCATTAGCCCCTACTGTCTGAATACTGCTTGTCCTTCCACAGACACGTGAAAGAGTGTGGTACAAACATGAAAACTAGACACAATGATACAAATTTAGGTCTTCCAAAGCGAATATCGAAAAAAAATTAGAAACTACAATTCTAGATCATTTTTTCGCTGACTTTGCAAGAAAAAATAATTATCTTGGCGTATGTATCACTGTCGAAATATTTATACGCTGTAAATTTGCACGTTTTAGCGTGGGGTAAGATATCGCGCTAAAATAATTTATTATTCCATCAAAACATTTGCTCACGAAGTGGACAGAAACAGTTTTTGTAGAGTGACCTTTCTAATTTTTCCTTATCGGCATCCAGAAACACCTAAACGTTTATTAACTTGTTTAGCGTTAATTTGCGCACAACGACCTCTTTAAAAAAAATAATGTTACAACATAACTAATGAAAAGCGACTTCAAATAATTGGCGTATTTAAATGGGGACTTGAAAAGACTTCAAAACTTTCTATAGGTATGGTATGGTTTGCAACTTCGACTACTTGACAACTCCAGAATGGCTCTGGGTTCACGATAGTAAAAAAGCAACCACATGCAAGCCCATTCACGATCTGCCATTTTCGCAGCAAAGTAACAACAAGCAGTTGATGTCCTGCTTGAAAACACACACGAAAGTGAAGTATACACTACAAGTGTATGGACTCGCTCATTTTCACTCTCTCTTATCCAGTTTAAAAACTGAATCTTAAAAATGACTTTAAAACAGGAAAACGTTTCAACTGGCCTCTTTCGGCGTTACTGCAAGAGCGGACGTATACTAATGATTTCGTTGAAAATTAATGCATTGTGGCAGAGGTATTTCGTGAAACGCTTCTTGGGCAAAAATAAATTTCGAAGCATTGTAGCGTTGTTAAACTTCCATTGTTGGTTGAATTTTGTTTTGGTAAGTGTACACCATTTACGCACTAATAATAGAAGTACAGTGCTGAAAGTTTCCTAACACTGAGTACCCTGACAATTAGTAGAAACAGATTTGTATGCAAGCAGCAGACAATAGAGATAATCAAAACTATCCGGGTGTATGTACATAGTGTTGCACGTTTTTGCTTCGCCTCTGTGCCCTTTCCCTCAAAAGGGCCATCGCAGTCCTCCCGAGGATAACATGACGAGTATCCGGAAAAGGAGAGGTGGAGTCACTACATGAAGAATGAGCTACTTGTGAGCCATTACGAGAATTTTCTGGTCATCACCTCTCTCAGCGTGACCCGAGGCGCGAAGAAACTTCTGGGCCAGGTCTTCTCAGCTATATAAATCATGGCGCGCCCCTGCGTCGACAGTCTTGAATGGCCACTAGTTCCGGGTGGGGGTAATCATCGGGACGACGGGTGACGACGCAGTGACCAGCTAGTGCAGTGTACGACTGTTGTGAGAGCGGAGACTGAAACTGACCGGCTGGAGTGTAAGAAAGTGTGACTTGATGCGTAAGTGGTGGGAATTGGGAATAATGCTAATGCATGGCAGTGGAAATTTTGATAGTTTATGAGTAACTTATAAGTGAATGTTAAGTGACTGTAGCCAGTTTAAAGACAGCGATAAGGACTAGTAATATATTTCGGGAGAAGCTTGAACTATTTTTCATAAAAATTAAAATATTTATTTAAACAACTACAAATTAAATATTTTAAAATAGCTGTTTAACATAATTTTTCAAACAATTTAAATTGAAAAAACACACAATTTCATTTTCACGATGCTAAATTTAAAAAGTACATATATTTTAAATTTTTTTTCATAAATTTAATATTTAATTTTTAATTTTTATTTTAATTTTCTAATTTAATTAAAAAATTTTATGGCTTTAACAAAATTTCATTGGAAATGTAAGGTTTTTGACTTTATGTTATTGTCTAACGATGGATTTATCTTTTCAGGCAACCTTCGGCCTTCCCTTTGTTGTTCATATTTGACTCTGGGTTTGACAGTTTATCACAAACAGGCGATATTGATCCAATTTTCATTTCAGTTCGATTCTGTTAAGCCTTCAGTTCTGACTAAAAATTTTACTCTAAGTAAGTTGCGTAAAACTCTTAAAGTACAATGGTAAATATTAAAAATTCATTATAAATAAAATATTATTACATTAGAACTGAAATGTACTTCGTATAAGTGAGAAAGCCTATAAAATACAGTTGGCAAATATAGGGTTTGTGGTCACACATTACAATGTAGTGATTTCAACTTTTTGTGTCAATTTAGTGTTTTTTTACGTATGGTCGTGTGTGTAAATAAATATTGGTAATTAATTTAACAGAGTGCTTATGGACTGACTTTACGTTTCACTTCGGGTGTCGGCAGTGACACATTTGAATCAGTTTCCTTTAGTTGCTAGTTTTGCTCACTAATGTTTTTGATAGTTTCCTCTGACCCATTAATACAGATCGCTACCATTTACGTAGTTTGAAATTAACGTGTGTGCCAGAACCTTACTTTTAGCATCTTTGTAATGCGTGTTAACGTCATTAACCTTGTTTATTTTGTGGTGGCACATCAATATTCCAGAAATAGCTGCTTTTTTAACGACTGACTACCCTACAAAACAAGAAAAAAATATATTACTGGCAGCCGAGTTCTAAGGAGCGCAATAGTGTATGTTTTTGATGTAGACTGTATTGCCCGTCACAATCTGCCTCTCCGTATGTGGAAGTCGATATACACTGAAGAACAAAAAAACAACTGGTACGCCTGCCTTATATCGTGTAGGGCCCCCCGTGCACGCAGAAGTGCCACAAGACGACGTGGAATTGACTACACTAATGTCTGAAGGTATGCAGGAGGCATTTCACACCACGAATCCTCCAGGGCAGTCCACAAATCCATAGGCGTGTGAGGCGGTGGAGATCTCTTCTCAACAGCACGTTGCAATGCATCCCAGATATACTAAATAATGTTAATGTCTGGTGATTAAGGTGGCCAATGGAAGTGTCTAAAGTCAGAAGAGTGTTCCTGGAGCCGCTCGGTAGCAACTCTCGACTTGTGGGGTGTGTCATTGTCCTGCTGGAATTGTCCACGTCCGTCGGAATGCACAATGGACATGAATGGGTGCAGGTGATCGGACAGGATGCCTACGTATCTGTCACCTGTCAGAGTCGTATCTAGATGTAACAGGGGTCCCATTTCATGCCAACTGCTCACGCCCGATACCATGGCAGAGCTTCCACCAGCTTGAACAGTCCCCTGTTGACATGTAGGGTCCATGGATTCATGGTAATGTTTCCATACTCGTACACGTCCATCCGCCCGATACAATTGGAAACGAGACTCGTCAGACCAGGCAACGTGTTTCGAGTCATCAACAGTCCAATGGCGGTGTTGGTGGGCCCAGGCAGGGCGTAAATCTTTTTGTCCTACAGTCAACAACGGTACACGAGTGGGCCTTCGGCTCCGAAAGCCCATATCAACGATGGTCCGTTGAATGTTCGCACGCTGGCACTTGTTTATGTCCCAGCATTGAAATCTGCGCCAATTTGAGAAAGCGTTGCACGTCTGTCACGTTTAAAGATTCTGGTCAGTCATCGTTTGTCCCTTTCGTTCACGATCTTTTTCCGGCAGCAGCGATGTCAAANCACGCTGGCACTTGTTTATGTCCCAGCATTGAAATCTGCGCCAATTTGAGAAAGCGTTGCACGTCTGTCACGTTTAATGATTCTGGTCAGTCATCGTTTTTCCCTTTCGTTCACGATCTTTTTCCGGCAGCAGCGATGTCAAAGATTTGATATTTTACCGGATTACCGATATTCACGGTACACTCGTGAAATGGTCGTACGCGAAAATCCAAATTTTATCGCTACCTCGGAGATGCTATGTCCTATCTCTCGTGCGCCGACTATAACACCACGTTCAAACTCACTTAAATCTTGATAACTTGCCATTGTAGCAGCAGTAACCAATCTAGCAACTTTGCCAGACGTTTGTTGTCTTATATAGGCGCTGCCGACCGCATCGCGTTACTCTTATTGGTTCCATACCGCTGTTATTTGCATACGCACGCCTATACCAGTTTTTTTTGGCTCTCCAGTGTACATAGTTCGCTATATTTCCCAGATTTCCCAGCTCTCAGGGATATAAAGCTGGTACGTCAAATAATTTTTTATCATACAGTGCAAGGCCGGGGAAATAATGGGGACCACGACTTTGAGTAGGAACGGTGCCCTTTACACAAATTCATATGTTAAAGTGGAATGACATGTTGCAGATTTTCTTCAAGCTGATGTTAACAGATGGAGCAAGATCTGTTACATGACATGATTCACTGACTTTCTATGAAACGGAATTATTTCATCGGTACAGTACAAGCCAGTGGTCGTTCGTTCATCACGACGCGACTGTATTTGTCTTGCAACACGTCCGCAGCATTCCCTACCTGCGGGAACATCGCGCCTGACTCACGCATTCGACAACCGACCAAGAGTCTGGTCGGACAGCGGAGACTGGGCTAGGTTGTGTAGTCGCAGACCTTCGGACCCGAATTCGGGAGGATCTGGGTTCGAATCCCGGCCCCGGCCATCCTTCATTCGGTCTAACTGTGCTTTCCTGAAATATCTACATGCGAATGCTGTGATGGTTAGTACGAAGTCTGAGAAGCTTGCTCCTTCTCGAACGACTTCTCTGTGAACAAGACGTCAAGACCGTAACTTACTTTTTAGATTAAAAGTTTTAAAAATTGGTCTGTCATGGCATCATGCATAAATTAAGATATATTTTCAAGTCCGCAATATTTTTCCCTTTTTTTTTTTCAGTCTCACGTGAGAAAATGCATAATGAAATCAGTCCATTCCGGTTTCAGGATTTCTGTAAAGTAGTTTTGTATGTAATAAAACGATTTGAAATTAAACATTAAATGTTAATAGNTTCCGGTTTCAGGATTTCTGTAAAGTAGTTTTGTATGTAATAAAACGATTTGAAATTAAACATTAAATGTTAATAGTAAGATATAAAGATACACCTGAACGATGTAAGGCGCGTTCACTGCTGGAGATGACAGTGGAAAACCAACACAGCCAGAAGAGCGGATAGCGTTCCTTCTGCTCGAAATAAATCTGCAGTGTTTGTGTGCGAACGAGGAGGGAGTCTGCGATCTGTTCTGGCGTTCGCAGCATTAAACTATGCTGTCTAATAAATTATTCGCAAATTTACCACGTCGGTGCATAAGTATAAAGAGAAAGAGCAAGTGGTAAATTTTTTCACCATACATTTATGGCAGTGTTCTTACATTCGCTCAGGAACGCGTAAAATGCACAGCGGAGACGCTTGGACGGATCTTAACAGCGTGATCTAGCGAGCCAATGAAGGTGAAGCTAGGTGAGAATAGAGCAGCGCTGGAATGAAAGGGCGGCAGAAATGAGAGATTCTTGAGAAAACCCGCCGACGAGCGGCACGATTCCCATATGCGAAAATCCGGAAGTGACCCCGTCCCAACGGGAATCGAACTCGTTCACCTAGGTGGGCGGCAAGTAGTCTAGCCACCTCACCACCGCGGCCCCTTCAAATGCAAAGGGAAGTTCCGAAATTTTTAAGACAGCGACGGTAAAAATTCCTATATTTGCAAATGACACTGTTTCCATGAAGTGTTAAGCTATAAACTATTACAGTCTAGAATNACGGTAAAAATTCCTATATTTGCAAATGACACTGTTTCCATGAAGTGTTAAGCTATAAACTATTACAGTCTAGAATCATTCCTAGAAATATTTTTACATTGTAGTGGATTGCGAGTGGGGAAAAATTTTAATTTATCGCACAGCATATAAGGGGCTGTGACAAACTTAAAGTGGTAACCCCAGGAGAGCGTGGAGATTTACAAAGGCGTGCCGCTACCACCCCGATAAGCTTATTGGGACTCGTGCTGCCTTCTGTCATAGAAAGAACTGACTGTCTGGAGTTATCTTTGCAAGTATGTGCTGGTAATCGCCCCCCCGTTCTCTCTCAGCTAGACTCTGGGTGCGAGGAACCTTATGGTCAGCAAGATTATTTAAGCCGCGATGGGCTCCGAGCCGACAGTCTAGAGTTTGGAGGATTGTGCGGCTTTAAGAGACAGGTGCGCGAAGACAGCGAAGCGACGAGGCAGCAGAGCGTCGAGTGGCGGCAAGAGTGACCAGCGGGAGTGAAGTCAGCGGACTGCGAGTATTGGCACAGTGGAGAGAGAGAGAGAGAGGCTGACGGACGGGACTACTGAACTGGATGTGTAAGCAACATACATTTAAAGTGATAGCAATAGACAATTGGATATGTGTAAATAGTGAGTTTGAGTTAAGTGACTGTAACAATATAGGGACAGCGATAAGGATTTTAATTAAAATGAAGGTTAACATGAAATATTGCTCTCACTGAGAATAACAAGTCTAATAGTGGATATAGGTAGTAGGATGCATAAATATGTATAGTTTTATAAATAAATTAAAACTCACATTTAGTTCCTTTAGTTTCAATAAGCACTCCATCCCTCCCGAATTTGGATGCGTCCCTTGCGTCTTTTAACAATACGCACTGGTAAAGATAAGCGGAAAAGTTTGGGTTGCTCTTAAGAGCGTTGCCCACGAAAAAAAGTGTAATTTTATATTTGCACCTCAAACGATTGAACTTTTAGACATAACCAGTGAGCAGAAAAAAATGAGCGCATAGATTTTGCATAAATAAATGTAAAAATTACAATTTTACTGTTTTAGGAATGTATAAATAATAAAAACTACCTTATGTACAGAAATTAAATAATTAACAATGAAAGAAGATGCCAAGAGTTATTTCAAGACATCTGTTTGAATTTAAGCAATTGGAAAAAATTGCTGAAAATAATAAAATTCATGCATGTTTTTAATTCGTTCTGAAATTTATAGAAAATAACGTTTGTAACACACACCTTATAATGAATTAAAACAAAATATTTATGCTTCTTATTTTAAATTTTCTGCAAATAGTTTGGCTTATTTAATTCGTTTATCATAAAACAGGAACATTTGGAAGGCATGCAAATTTGTAGAAACCATAGGATCAAAAAAGAAATTTATCTGAGGAAAAGGTAGTCACAGATAATGTCTATAGGTTGGACACTATATGGTCCAAACAAAAAAGAACACTTTTTTTTTCTGTGGCCAACGCCCTTAACGTCGGGGTTTTGAGAGTAGTAGAGATAAATTTTTCAATGGGGGCTTCAGCAATAACAGTACTTTCTTTGGGTCAACTCCGACACTCATAAATCAAGCCATGTCTGTGTTCTTAACTACTGGTTCAGAGTCGCATAGGGTTTCTCGAATGAGCATGCATCCAATGACATACGTGGAACTAACGAACGCTATATTATGCGTTACCTGTTATCGACTAATACAGTGAAATATCAGGGTCTCGCCTTAATGCAGTGTTACAGAACTTAACAATTTATTCGTCGTAACGTGATGGGTACATATATTTACTGTGAAATTTACCGTGTCATGATGACTACTGTTTTACTGTATCGATTTTTGTATTTTAGTTTGGCTCAGGACCGTGAATAAATTGGGGAGTTAGAGCTAGGTTTTTAATTAGTGAAAATAAATGTTTTCCTAATTAAGAACACGGTTGCTGTATTTCCCGGATATGTAGGACTTCAAATTTCAAATAAAATTATGATTTAGGGAAAGAGAGTGCTGATCTGTGAGAAAACATCTGTGTGTACACAAAAAAATGCATATAATGCGTGAGAAAAAAATCGATGTGCTAATATAATATAGATCTTAGTCTTAACGTGCTTCCCCATTACCAAACTTTAAACGCCTCTAGCTCACGTCTGGTCGTAAGGAAGCGTTACAATGGCCATGGAAAATTGAATAAACAAGCTCGCATGTGTTCTGTTTCCTCAGAATTTTAAGCGGTGATAACAATATATTATTATATGAATATGTTTGAAAAATATACAGAGCTGTCACTATAGTTTAAAACACTGTTTAACAGAAGAATATAAGCTTAAACAGAGACTTACTTGTGCGATTTTTTCTGACTTTAATACTTTTCAACGACCACATTTATGTTTCAATAATCAAATGTATAAATTGGCAACAACATATTTACTTTCATTTCTGCAATTAAAGTAGTTTCACAATCAAATATTTCAAAGTTTTTATAAATTAGACTAGGCACAATTAGTATGATTAAGATGAGTCTGGGCATCGGCGTATGGCATAGGAGCTAGACGACGGCCACCATATTGGATCCTTGTGATTTTGAACTTTGGTATTTGAACCATAAAATCCCAATAAATAAAAAAAAATCCAAAAATGTTTATAAAAAATTATAATAAAACATTTATTTAAAAAAATGTAAATATTCGGAGGTCCCCCACACTCCCTCTACCCATACTCATTCAACCATCTTGGTAGGTGCAGTCCATCACTTTGGTAAGCATCACAGCCACCATCCGCCATTTTTGTTGGCGCAGTCCACCATCTTGATAGGTGTCATCCGCCATCTTGGTAGATTGAGCAGCCCGCCATTTTGGTCGATGAAGTCCACCATATTAGAAGGTGCAGCCATCCGCCATCTTGGTTGGTGCAGTCCGCCATATTAGTAGGCATCACAGCCACCATCAGCATAGTTTTTTTTTTTTCGTTTGTCATGTGTTTATACATTACTGGAGTTTGTCTCTCACCATCGTTCGACCACCATCTTGGTTTCTTCTTTTGTCATTTGATTAACATTGCTGGTGCTGTCCCCAGCACCGCATCCAGCAGACGACTGACCCCGTCCGTCCCCTCCAATATTTGTAATTGTCTAATAACACACATTTACTCCACTCCCAGCCGTGATTCTCATTGGCTAATTGCCCCACCCCCATAAACCCCTCCACCAATTACTCACCTACATTCAACAAATAAATCTGTACCCCTTCTCCCTCTTCCGATATATTTAATTGCTCCGCGGCCCCCATCGGCCAGAACGTTTCACATCTTATTCTCGCCCAGTTTCGCAGAGCCCCATCAGCTCCGACTTCAAATACAGTGATATCGAAGAAGAAATGGAAGTCTCCATGGCCGAGTTTTCTCCATTCAGACCACATGAAGTGAGCAATTACAGTAAACTGAATTGTGTATGTTAAGTATCTAGTTTTTAATGTTTAGTAAAATTCTTTATGATAGCGCCACTATTCAGTTCTTCTATCTCTATGGTTTCTTCTTTGTCGCAGTAAAAATAACCTTAAAGTTTTTTCTTCTATGCTTATCTTGTTTATGTGTGTTGTGTTGTTCATCCAAGGCAATGTTTGTCCGGTCTTTTATAATCAAGTGCTTTTAGTATTCAAGGCATTTTACTTCAATAGTGTCTACCTATGCGTACGTTTTCGAGATGCTCGGGGCGTTCTGCAAATTAATTTTTTTAATAGNATTACTTCAATAGTGTCTACCTATGCGTACGTTTTCGAGATGCTCGGGGCGTTCTGCAAATTAATTTTTTTAATAGTAAAATTCACTGGTTATACTGCTACGATGATTTCGAAGGCTGTTTTGTGCGGGGCCCATTAACATGCGAATATAAAAACTGTTATATTTACAATTAATGCCCTAATTCTATGCTTGTTCTCTGGAGGAGTTAGTAAAACAAACCCATGATGTCTATGTACGAAAGTGTATTGTACGAACTTTTCCGAAGAAATGAAAATAATTATGTGAGCAAATGGCAGGAGAAATGTGTTGGATATAATCATTTTTGAAAAGGCAAGNCCGAAAAAATGAAAATAATTATGTGAGCAAATGGCAGGAGAAATGTGTTGGATATAATCATTTTTGAAAAGGCAAGATTTCCCGAACTGAGCCTCCACCTGCATGCCTTTTGTATGCGAATTGCACCTAGACTCGAGGCCGAGACCTTCCACCAAGTCCTCTCGCTATGGTGGAGCGCGTCCTGGTGATAAGTTCATTTCAGAGAAAAAATATGCAAGTACATATCCTCTACTGCATGGCGTATCCTACAATGACCAGCCGGCTGTTACCGTAACTCTGGAGCGGTGTGACGAAAATGTTAATTTCCTCCTTGAAAGAAGTATCTTCGATGGTAAGTCTCTTGAATTATCAATGCAATATTGCAACAGTGACGAGTGTACAGTTTATTTGTGCCGTCCACAAACCAAATTTCCCACAAACAACGGAAAAACGAAAAAAGAAATTGTTGGCGAACGACGTTCAAGCAAGTATGACAGGGAAATTTGCGAATTGAATTATAAAATTATAAATTATAAACATTTTATAGTATGCTCTGAACAATATGATGGCGCTTGGCACAGTTTCAAGGTTACGGTGCCACCGGACCCATGACCAGAGGTGCTCTTGTGCGCGTGTGCATATGAGCTTTGCTCTACCATTAGAAAAGCACAGGTGATGAAAACCTCCCATTCCCGTAGTAATTTTTTTTGTTGACAAAACACACTCATTCTACAGTGTAAAGAAAAATATTGACATGCGTGATTTAAAGTGTTGATGGGAAAAAGTATGTTTTTATGCTGTGTGTAAAAAAAAATTATTATTATGTTAAAATAAATGACAGTGTGTTTAATTATCTCATAGTTTTTTTATTCACCAATCTTTTGCATTTATCAGAAAATATGTTTACCATGTAAAATATTTCCCCCCAAATGTTTTGNCCGCTACCACCCCGATAAGCTTATTGGGACTCGTGCTGCCTTCTGTCATAGAAAGAACTGACTGTCTGGAGTTATCGTTGCAAGTATGTGCTGGTAATCGCCCCCCCGTTCTCTCTCAGCTAGACTCTGGGTGCGAGGAACCTTATGGTCAGCAAGATTATTTAAGCCGCGATGGGCTCCGAGCCGACAGTCTAGAGTTTGGAGGATTGTGCGGCCTTAAGAGACAGGTGCGCGAAGACAGCGAAGCGACGAGGCAGCAGAGCGTCGAGTGGCGGCAAGAGTGACCAGCGGGAGTGAAGTCTGCGGACTGCGAGTATCGGCACAGTGGAGAGAGAGACTGACGGACGGGACTACTGAACTGGATGTGTAAGCAACAGACATTTAAAGTGATAGCAATAGACAATTGGATATGTGTAAATAGTGAGTGTGAGTTAAGTGACTGTAACAATATAGGGACAGCGATAAGGATTTTAATTAAAATGAAGGTTAACATGAAATATTGCTCTCACTGAGAATAACAAGTCTAATAGTGGATATAGGTAGTAGGATGCATAAATATGTATAGTTTTATAAATAAATTAAAACTCACATTTAGTTCCTTTAGTTTCAATAAGCACTCCATCCCTCCCGAATTTGGATGCGTCCCTTGCGTCTTTTAACAATACGCACTGGTAAAGATAAGCGGAAAAGTTTGGGTTGCTCTTAAGAGCGTTGCCCACGAAAAAAAGTGTAATTTTATATTTGCACCTCAAACGATTGAACTTTTAGACATAACCAGTGAGCAGAAAAAAATGAGCGCATAGATTTTGCATAAATAAATGTAAAAATTACAATTTTACTGTTTTAGGAATGTATAAATAATAAAAACTACCTTATGTACAGAAATTAAATAATTAACAATGAAAGAAGATGCCAAGAGTTATTTCAAGACGTCTGTTTGAATTTAAGCAATTGGAAAAAATTGCTGAAAATAATAAAATTCATGCATGTTTTTAATTTGTTCTGAAATTTATAGAAAATAACTTTTATAACACACACCTTATAATGAATTAAAACAAAATATTTATGCTTCTTATTTTAAATTTTCTGCAAATAGTTTGGCTTATTTAATTCGTTTATCATAAAACAGGAACATTTGGAAGGCATGCAAATTTGTAGAAACCATAGGATCAAAAAAGAAATTTATCTGAGGAAAAGGTAGTCACAAATAATGTCTATAGGTTGGACACTATATGGTCCAAACAAAAAATAACACTTTTTTTTTCTGTGGCCAACGCCCTTAACGTCGGGGTTTTGAGAGTAGTAGAGATAAATTTTTCAATGGGGGCTTCAGCAATAACAGTACTTTCTTTGGGTCAACTCCGACACTCATAAATCAAGCCATGTCTGTGTTCTTAACTACTGGTTCAGAGTCGCATAGGGTTTCTCGAATGAGCATGCATCCAATGACATACGTGGAACTAACGAACGCTATATTATGCGTTACCTGTTATCGACTAATACAGTGAAATATCAGGGTCTCGCCTTAATGCAGTGTTACAGATCTTAACAATTTATTCGTCGTAACGTGATGGGTACATATATTTACTGTGAAATTTACCGTGTCATGATGACTACTGTTTTACTGTATCGATTTTTGTATTTTAGTTTGGCTCAGGACCGTGAATAAATTGGGGAGTTAGAGCTAGGATTTTAATTAGTGAAAATAAATGTTTTCCTAATTAAGAACACGGTTGCTGTATTTCCCGGATATGTAGGACTTCAAATTTCAAATAAAATTATGATTTAGGGAAAGAGAGTGCTGATCTGTGAGAAAACATCTGTGTGTACACAAAAAAATGCATATAATGCGTGAGAAAAAAATCGATGTTCTAATATAATATAGATCTTAGTCTTAACGTGCTTCCCCATTACCAAACTTTAAACGCCTCTAGCTCACGTCTGGTCGTAAGGAAGCGTTACAATGGCCATGGAAAATTGAATAAACAAGCTCGCATGTGTTCTGTTTCCTCAGAATTTTAAGCGGTGATAACAATATATTATTATATGAATATGTTTGAAAAATATACAGAGCTGTCACTATAGTTTAAAACACTGTTTAACAGAAGAATATAAGCTTAAACAGAGACTTACTTGTGCGATTTTTTCTGACTTTAATACTTTCAACGACCACATTTATGTTTCAATAATCAAATGTATAAATTGGCAACAACATATTTACTTTCATTTCTGCAATTAAAGAAGTTTCACATTCAAATATTTCAAGGTTTTTATAAATTAGACTAGGCACAATTAGTATGATTAAGATGAGTCTGGGCATCGGCGTATGGCATAGGAGCTAGACGACGGCCACCATATTGGATCCTTGTGATTTTGAACTTTGGTATTTGAACCATAAAATCCCAATAAATAAAAAAAAAATCCAAAAATGTTTATAAAAAATTATAATAAAACATTTATTTAAAAAAATGTAAATATTCGGAGGTCCCCCACACTCCCTCTACCCATACTCATTCAACCATCTTGGTAGGTGCAGTCCATCACTTTGGTAAGCATCACAGCCACCATCCGCCATTTTTGTTGGCGCAGTCCACCATCTTGATAGGTGTCATCCGCCATCTTGGTAGATTGAGCAGCCCGCCATTTTGGTCGATGAAGTCCACCATATTAGAAGGTGCAGCCATCCGCCATCTTGGTTGGTGCAGTCCGCCATATTAGTAGGCATCACAGCCACCATCAGCATAGTGTTTTTTTTTTCGTTTGTCATGTGTTTATACATTACTGGAGTTTGTCTCTCACCATCGTTCGACCACCATCTTGGTTTCTTCTTTTGTCATTTGATTAACATTGCTGGTGCTGTCCCCAGCACCGCATCCAGCAGACGACTGACCCCGTCCGTCCCCTCCAATATTTGTAATTGTCTAATAACACACATTTACTCCACTCCCACCCGTGATTCTCATTGGCTAATTGCCCCACCCCCATAAACCCCTCCACCAATTACTCACCTACATTCAACAAATAAATCTGTACCCCTTCTCCCTCTTCCGATATATTTAATTGCTCCGCGGCCCCCATCGGCCAGAACGTTTTACATCTTATTCTCGCCCAGTTTCGCAGAGCCCCATCAGCTCCGACTTCAAATACAGTGATAACGAAGAAGAAATGGAAGTGTCCATGGCCGAGTTTTCTCCATTCAGACCACATGATGTGAGCAATTACAGTAAACTGAATTGTGTCTGTTAAGTATCTAGTTTTTAATGTTTAGTAAAATTCTTAATGATAGCGCCACTATTCAGTTCTTCTATCTCTATGGTTTCTTCTTTGTCGCAGTAAAAATAACCTTCAAGTTTTTTCTTCTATGCTTATCTTGTTTATGTGTGTTGTGTTGTTCATCCAAGGCTATGTTTGTCCGGTCTTTTATAATCAAGTGCTTTTAGTATTCAAGGCATATTACTTCAATAGTGTCTACCTATGCGTACGTTTTCGAGATGCTCGGGGCGTTCTGCAAATTAATTTTTTTAATAGTAAAATTCACTGGTTATACTGCTACGATGATTTCGAAGGCTGTTTTGTGCGGGGCCCATTAACATGCGAATATAAAAACTGTTATATTTACAATTAATGCCCTAATTCTATGCTTGTTCTCTGGAGGAGTTAGTAAAACAAACCCATGATGTCTATGTACGAAAGTGTATTGTACGAACTTTTCCGAAAAAATGAAAATAATTATGTGAGCAAATGGCAGGAGAAATGTGTTGGATATAATCATTTTTGAAAAGGCAAGATTTCCCGAACTGAGCCTCCACCTGCATGCCTTTTGTATGCGAATTGCACCTAGACTCGAGGCCGAGACCTTCCACCAAGTCCTCTCGCTATGGTGGAGCGCGTCCTGGTGATAAGTTCATTTCAGAGAAAAAATATGCAAGTACATGTCCTCTACTGCACGGCGTAACCTACACGGACCAGCCGGCTGTTGCCGTAACTGTGGAGTGGTGTGACAAATATGTTCATTTCCTCCTAGAAAGAAACGTCTTCGATGGTACGACTCTTGAATTATCAGTGCAAGATTGTGACAGTGACGAGTGTACAGTTTATTTGTGCCGTCCACAAACCAAATTTCCCACAAACAACGGAAAAACGAAAAAAGAAATTGTTGGCGAACGACGTTCAAGCAAGTATGACAGGGAAATTTGCGAATTGAATTATAAAATTATAAATTATAAACATTTTATAGTATGCTCTGAACAATATGATGGCGCTTGGCACAGTTTCAAGGTTACGGTGCCACCGGACCCATGACCAGAGGTGCTCTTGTGCGCGTGTGCATATGAGCTTTGCTCTACCATTAGAAAAGCACAGGTGATGAAAACCTCCCATTCCCGTAGTAATTTTTTTTGTTGACAAAACACACTCATTCTACAGTGTAAAGAAAAATATTGACATGCGTGATTTAAAGTGTTGATGGGAAAAAGTATGTTTTTATGCTGTGTGTAAAAAAAAATTATTATTATGTTAAAATAAATGACAGTGTGTTTAATTATCTCATAGTTTTTTATTCACCAATCTTTTGCATTTATCAGAAAATATGTTTACCATGTAAAATATTTCCCCCCAAATGTTTTGTAAATATAATATATATTTTTATATATAGCTAAATATCTCCTACCATCTGATGTGTATATACAATGTATTTATATGTTTAATTAAATGTTACAATTTTTTTTTGGAATTATGATGCAAAATAAATAATTTTGTTGTAAGTATTTGTGTAATATTTTCATTCGTATTGAAATAATTTTAAATGACGTGAATGTTTTGATGTTTTGATTACTGTTACTTGTAATCGATACAGAAGAGAGAGAGAGAGAGAAAGAGAGAGAGAGAGATGGGCAGAGACTGGCAGCGTTCTTGTGCGATATGCCAGAATGAAGGTCGTCACATGACCACATCTCCTCCTTCAGTATACTCTCCTCTTACGTCTTCACACTCTCGAGAAGTAGTTAATGTAGGTCAGTAGCGGTACCATTGTGCTGTGCACATTTTAAAAAATTGAATACCCTTCTTTAAATTTTTATTTGCTAAATATGTCATGCACATCTGTTGCATGGTGTGGTCGAGGTGCTGCCATGGACACAGCAGTAAAAAATTGAAACCTTTGCTTTTCTCATCTTCGTCACTGTACGAGATGGCAATATGTTTGATGGTGTACGGGTGCAACAAGCGAAAACCCATGCACACACCGAGTTTCACAAATTTTTTACAAAGTTATTTAAAACTTCATCGAGGTCCATATACACCGGGCACCTGTGTTTTGGGTTGGTTTCCTCGCCGGATAGTACTTGCCAGTAAATATCTTGAATGGGAGCTTCTTCCACGGGTGCAGCTTGCAAGTAGATAACTCGCAATGGGACATCGTCTTCTACGGGGAGGGTGTCTTCAATGGGGAGGGCGTCTTCAACAAGGAGAGTGTCTTCAACGGGGACGTCGTCTTCCATGGGCGCAGACGTCGCGAGGGCTGCTCAGCGGGCCTTGCACCTACCCCTGCGATGCGGCGGTGCAGCCCTCGAAACACTCAATGCACTGGAGGAATTCCCATATGTCTTTGTCCTTCTGCAGGTAGCCCAGCAAATATTTCAATACGGTCGAAATTTTCTTAGTTGCGTAGACCAGGAGAAATTATTTTGGCAAGTATGGTAGCTCGTCCCGTTTGTCGAAGGCACTAAGTGAGCTCACCCTTCCAAATGCTAAAATGGCTAAAAGGATATTGCGGTCGCTCGGACAACATGCATATATTTTTAAGAGCGAGAAAAATGACTTTTCCCAAGGGGACTCGTAGTGCTTCTTAGAAAAATTTTTTTGAGGGGAAAAAATAGTCCAACCTTGAGATTAAAGTAGGCCGCCTATAAGTCGGAACGAAGGCTTCCGAAAACATCCGACTAATTAGCCAATGTGAAACATTGGTGGAGCAATTAAATATATTGGAAGGGAGTGGACAATTAGCCAATAAAAATCAGGGATGGGGAAATTGATTGATAAAATATATTGGAAGTGGGAGTGGAGGGTGTCAGTTGTCTGCTGGGCGCAGTGCTGGGTACAGCACCAGCAATGTATAACAAATGACAGACGGATAAAACTAAGATAGCGGTCGAACAAAGGTGAGAAACAAACTCTGATAATGTATAAACAAATTGCAAACTAAAAAAATAAAATTGCGGGCGATGGCTGTGATGCCTACCAAGATGGCAGACTACACCGACCAAGATGGTGAACAGCTGTGCCTACCAATATGGTGGACAGCTGCACCTACCAACGTGGCGGACTTCACCTACCAAGATGGCGGATGGTGGATGTGACGCCTACCAAGATGGTGGATTGCACCAACCAAAATGGTGGATGGTTGCACCTACCAAAATGGTGGAATGAGTATGTGTGGAGGGAGATGTTGGGGACCTGCGAAATTTAACTTTTTAAAATAAATTTTGTCATAATTTGTTAAAATTTTTTAAATATAAATTTTTATTATTTTTTTGTATTTTTTGGGTCAAAGTTCAAGGCAAAGGTCACATGGATACAAGATGGTGGCCGGTGCCTAGCTCCTACGCCAGACGCCGATGCCCCAGACTCATCATAATCATTCTAGTCACAACTACAATGCGACCCGTAACACAACTCGAGAGGTTCCTTAAAATGTCACATCTTTCATCCCTATTGCGTTATTTACTCGCGGAAAATACTTACTCCTAGCTGGAACATGTACACATGACACGAGAAACCTAAAAGAAAAAGTGTGTAGCGAGAGTGTATAAATTTCGCCAGTTCAGCACGCCGCCTTACCGTATTTTCGCCCGGCAAAGTGTAAGAAAGCTATGCTCAGAGCAACTCCCGCGACCTAAAATTTCGCTTCCGTTCGAACAATTTCACTTGCAAAATAACCGGTAGCCTTTTTTAAGAGGGCAAGACCCAGCCGCCCCCTGCCATTTCCTCGCCAGACTACTACACTACCACCCGCCCCCAACCCTTTACCCCATCCCCCCCTCAACGGAGGCTAATTTTAATGGTCTTCTCTTCCGTAGAGAGCTGGGTCCACAAAGGAGCAGCTTTCCGCCCCTTGTTCCAGAGACTTCTAACCCACCCGCACCCTGCCCATCCCTCCCACCAGAGCTACCACCTTGCCGAAATAATAACGCAGCACCGCCCATTTAACTGGCTGGCTCCGACTCCACAACCCCAAAGCACCCCCACCCCCTACTTGCGCCATCACCCTTTCAATCTCACCCCACTGGGAAGAAAATTCGTTAGGAGCTTTCTCGAGCGAACGGACTTCTGTCGTAACTTTCTCGGCCGATAAAAGTCACGAAATGCCTGTTACAGAAAAACGCGGCTCTGTTAGCGGTCTAAGCTCTTGACGTTTTTATTGCTCGTTGGCGGTAAAACGAAATCGTCTTAGTGACTACACGAGAAAAAAAAACGCTCGTGAATTGTCGATTTTTACATAAACCAGGAACTCAATTTAAAACATTATTGTTAAATTCGTTCATTTGCATAAATTATCCTCATTGGTTTTTATACGTTTTACCATTGTAGTCACGCCTGGGAAGAAACGCCTTTTGTGACTTTGGCTTCTTTTTAAATAAGCAATAATATTAACAATTATGAATTTGTATATAGGAAGCAATTAGTTTCAAATATTCTCAGCGCTTTGCGTCCCTAAAAAAAAAGTAAATAATTTTAATATTTCAAGCACCGGGTTTCATCACAGATAAAAAAAAAAAAAAAATTGTTTGTAAAGAAACTGTTCGTTAATCCTGCTCTCGAAGAACGCATTTAAAATGAGAACGAATCCTCTTTTGATATAACATAAGAATAAATTCTATATACTATGTAATAATTTCGTTGCTCGAAATTAGTTTTGAAGTAAACGTGGCTATTGAGGGTTGCGTTCTATCGTTGGACCGCTATTGCAGATCCTTTCTGCGCTGAGCGATAAGGGCGAAACTGAAACGCGCATCAAGTGCAACATCGCCGTTTTGAACTGGCGTGCAGTGTCGTCATCGTGTTGCGTGTACCTATCGGATTTTACGCAGTGACCCTACCATATTAATACTGGAAAATCTGTAGCAAAATTTCATTAGAGGCTACGGTCGTATATTCGCTTCTGTAAGGGAAGTATGTTTTAAGATACAGCAGTCAGAGAAACCCATTTGAACTATGTTGGAGCGCTCCAAAATAATATTTACATAGCATTTGAGATACCTTGAAAGTNGTCAGAGAAACCCATTTGAACTATGTTGGAGCGCTCCAAAATAATATTTACATAGCATTTGAGATACCTTGAAAGTGCCGTTCTATACTCCTCTCGGGTATGTTTACTTTTCGTTGGTAAACACCGTTGCAGACACGTTTGATAGTTTCGAGNACCGTTCTATACTCCTCTCGGGTATGTTTACTTTTCGTTGGTAAACACCGTTGCAGACACGTTTGATAGTTTCGAGGAAAAAAAAAATTATAATACTCTTGATCCACAATTCAAGTGCCGGATGTGTGACCGCTTTAAGGGGACCGTCTACCTGGCACCTAAACTTTACTCCAGAGTGTTTGAAATACAGGTTTTTTTTTCAAACGAAGCCATTACACATGCACTGAACGTGCTGATCTACGAAAATAACGCACACTTCTAACGATGCCTGTCGAGTGCTTTCAAGACATCACGCGCATTACGGACGCCATTAGGGAGCAATCCAGCATAGATAAAAACGTTTCAAAATATGAGAGTCAGATTTAAACAGAAATAAAGGAAAGTCCTGTATTGACCTTCCACCAGTACAATCACAGGGTTACCGCTTTGAGACCCAAAGGTAGACCTGCAAAATTCGCGTTTTTATTTGTGGGACACGTTAAACTTTAAACGCATGTAGGGAATACCTCTGCAATAAGTTTATCATTGGAACATACTTTATTTGACACTCTCTGGGAAACTCTTCGCCAGTAAATGAACATTTCGCAATTGTGTAGTCCAATCACGTGCGGTCCAGACAAAAAATTTGTGTCTTCACGTCTAAGCATCAGCCAATGGAGAACCGACGACTGCTCGAGTATATACAGCACTGTGAAGTTTAGTCTGATGCCAAATAATAACGCGAATTTCGCAGGTCTCTGGTACAAGCAGCACAACGAGAACACTGCACGCCGGTTTAGAGCCTTGTCGTAGCGGCGCTGGCACGCTTGACGCGCGAGGTATTCTCGTCCTTATTGCTCTCCCGCGCTTCTCGGACTCAAACGTAGGAAGGAGGGCTTCTTTAAAAGTGCCAAATCAGGGATAGACGTACAGTATAGGCCTGTGCGTTGCACGAGCAGCGTGGATGCAGTCGTGGATCCACGTAGAAACGGGAGCAGGGGATGATGAAATGAACGGTAGCCCAGCGAGGGTTACAGTACTCTTTAACACAGAGGCCGCCAATCCATTTGCCGCCCAACGGAGCAGCTGCAATATTAACGCGTCGGAAACCATATTATACCACCGCAGTTTGTTTATCTCTTCGAGCAGGGAGAGATCCAGCGATGTTTCAAAGTTTGCCTTCGGAAATGAACTACTTAAGGATTCTGACGGGCTTGGAGGGGTGGGTTATGAGGTGGGGTTGGAGGGGGCGGGAGTATAAAAGGGTCGTGATGTTACTGGGTTCCCAGCATCCACAAGTCGTAATTATTCATCTAGCGGTGTCAAGACTTCCCATCCGCTTAAGTGGTTGAGGGCGAAGGAAATGACAGGGGGTAAAAGAGTGAGGTGGTAATCCCGCAGTCCAGGAAGAAAATATATATCGCAATACCAGAGATGTCGGAGAATGAATTATTCAAACCGCAGCGTCAAATAAACGCGAGTGTTGGATGCGAGGAAAATTCGTAATGGATGTTACACTTTAAATTGGGAAAAGCGAGGAAGGAATAACTAAACACAGTGGATAATTTGTTCCCTGGCGTTTTTAATTTGTACTGGAGTGTTTTTTTTTGTTTACAGATGCTGCTCTTTTATTTTTCAAATTCGCTACGNCTGGCGTTTTTAATTTGTACTGGAGTGTTTTTTTTTGTTTACAGATGCTGCTCTTTTATTTTTCAAATTCGCTACGTAACTGTGGCAATCAGGCTCGTGTTACTACTCTTATGTCGTTGCATCAAGTAAACAAAAATACGTGGACTGTTACCACCGTTCAACAAGTTAAAAAAAAAAATTGGTCAGCATGGTCAGCATGTTTGATTATAAAATATGGAATTTATTTTTAAAATATCAAGTCCTTTAAACGGACAAAGATTTTGGGAAATATTTCCAAAATTTTGAAGTACGTATTGTTTTAAAGTCAAGTTCATCTTATTAGTACATATATCGTTTACAACTTATCCGCTGAAAGTTTGCCCCGGAGAGTGCTCATGTAATTAGTTAAGATCAATTTCACTATTGAAAAGCCAAATGACACGTTAATTATGAACAATTTTTTTTCCTGCAAGCTCGTGCGCAAAACATCCAGACCAGACANAAAAAGCCAAATGACACGTTAATTATGAACAATTTTTTTTCCTGCAAGCTCGTGCGCAAAACATCCAGACCAGACATCAGTGGTCCTAAAATATGTATATCCATTTTATTCTGGTTTAATTTTCGTCCAGTGACGCATCATTAGAAACGAAACCTTAAATTCTGAAACAGATTTTGTGCACTAATTAGTTACCCTTCGCTGGTGTATAACGTGTGTTCCTGATAGTTTATGTTATACAAGGAACAAGTTCACCCATGCACTACAAATTATATTATAAGGAATAAATTGTTTATAAGATCTTATTTATGCATGTGTCTGTATAGGTGTAAGTATGTCTATATGTGCTAACAATTTTACCAAAATTGACGCAATTAATAATTATTAGTAATAACCCCTGCTTTTGTTGTTTACATCCTAAGCTGAATACTTATTTTTAAAATTGCTGCCTTTGGGATTTATCACACAGCGGGTGCGTCAATGACAGATAAACTATTAAAGATACTTTGATAAGACGTCGTGTATTTGACACTGTAACGATAATATTTTGCATGTGCAACCGTGTGTAGCCATTCTGCTGTTCCGTTCGCAGCCATGAGCGGCAGCACTACAATTCTAGAAGAAATGGCGGAGGTGACAAGGTTTTATTTCAAGCAAAGTAAGTGGATTGTAATGTGTATTGGACGGCAGAACTCGAGACAGCACCACCATCGCGTGTAGCAGCGGCACGATCACCTGCCAAGTTTGAGACGGGCGGAACTGTGTGTGATGTGAAGAAAGGAAGGTGGCGCAGTAAGAGAACGACGACGGACGAAGGAAGTATAGGGGGTTGTGTTGAAACGCGCGTGAGTCAAGTGTCAGTGAATTAAACGTCCACCACATGTATAGCGAGAAAAGCGGAGGTCGTATGTTCCCACGTTGCTTCATGCCATGAATGAAGACTACATATACAGGCGTTGCGAATTTTATTAGTGGGCTGTGAACAGGTGNCCACGTTGCTTCATGCCATGAATGAAGACTACATATACAGGCGTTGCGAATTTTATTAGTGGGCTGTGAACAGGTGCTTGTTTGGCCCGGTTAGAGAATCTTGAATTAAACGTTACTCTCAACAGCCAACACTGTGTGTGCTTGAAGAATGAAAATCTCCACATCGTGGTAAAAGAGACTGTTGATCTTCCTGAGTTAACAGAGCGGTGCGGAATGTCCGCCAGATAACTTTTGCAGCCATTATTTTTTGACGGAACGGCGAGAGGTAAAAATTACCGTGCCATGTTGCAGGAAAAAAAAAAAAAAAATTGCGTCAGCTATTGACAAACCGAACCCAGACGACGATTGTTCTTTTTCCAGCGGGTAAACTTANGATTGTTTGGCCCGGTTAGAGAATCTTGAATTAAACGTTACTCTCAACAGCCAACACTGTGTGTGCTTGAAGAATGAAAATCTCCACATCGTGGTAAAAGAGACTGTTGATCTTCCTGAGTTAACAGAGCGGTGCGGTATGTCCGCCAGATAACTTTTGCAGCCATTATTTTTTGACGGAACGGCGAGAGGTAAAAATTACCGTGCCATGTTGCAGGAAAAAAAAAATAAAAATTGCGTCAGCTATTGACAAACCGAACCCAGACGACGATTGTTCTTTTTCCAGCGGGTAAACTTATGTTGCCAACGAGGAAGTGTTGAGTATCAACCCATATCTTCAGGTTTAATGCTGTTAGGTCCTTATCCGTGGGGAGCTCTGTGCGTGCCTCAAAGCCGCGGACATTAGAGGCATGTGAACCGTATCTTCTACTTGTGGTTCAGTTGTACAGCGCGGCAGACGATGAACTGCTGATGACTGGGGACACTTTGAACATTTATAGCTGTTATTAACATTAGTACACCTTCAACGTTGTCCTTAAAGCGTCAAATACAAGCAGTGCCATAATATATCCTTTAATAGTTTCTCTGCTATTCACGTTAAAAGAGGGCAGTTATCAGTGTGATTTAAATGATTCAATATACCGACTGTATCCAACAGTCTATAATTTTGTTATACAGCAACAGCACAGAAAATGAAGCTTGTACAACAGATCTCAGAAACCACTATTCTTATTACTGCAAGTACTCCATAAAAGTAATGCTATAGTAGACGACTTATAAAATTCTTGATGTTACTAATTATACTTTTTTTTTTCAAAACTGGCGGCTTAGAAAGAGAAAGTTTTTAGAATTGTATAACTTATATATTGACCGTTACACCTTATTCCGAAATTCGAATGCGAGCTATATATNATATATGTGTGTGTGCATATCGGCCCGTAATTTTCTAAGCAAGAGGAATCTTAATGATAATGTTTTTATACCACATAAAAAATGACACCCAAACATCAGAAAAATAATAACACGGCTGTCCTTCTGATTCTAAAAACTTAAATGGGTAATAAACGTATTTTAAACATGGCGGTTTCATTTTATTTGTGGCACAAGCCATATATATGGAACAATTAAATCGACTCGAACACAACTTGATAAGCTGACAGTACTTGGTGTGTACGCTTAATCGATTGCCTGATAGTTTCCTTAGTCTGCCACTTCGGGATTCAGTATTTTCTGAAAAATTAATTAAATATATCTCAGTAGATTCTCCACCACGCCTCATCGAATTTTGGTTACAAATGGTACTTTCGAAAGACCATACACATTTTTTTAAAAATAATCTGCCACTTATTTTTAGTATGGAATTTAAATTAATTGCCATATCTCTAAAACCATTGAATAGACTAAAGCAAAGTATGGCGTGCCTAAGCACCTACTGCGTGCACAAAGTACTAAGCAATTGCGTCACCCGTCCGCCATCTTGAAAGATAAAACCACCTTAAAGTTAACTGATATTTATCATATATCACCAGCAACTACTCTGCCGACGCCCAACTACTTGTATGCTTGCCTGATGACTCTGTATTTTAAACGTACGTGTTCGTAATATCTAAGTATTTTACTTCAACTGTTTTACTAAAGGAAAGCAGGCATTCAGTTATAGTTATAACATTTTCGTATAACTTGACTTCCACTTTCCCCTAAATTAAAGTAGCTTTGAATTTGGCCATAGTCTTCATCAAACATACAATACTTAAAACACGTTCTAAACTGGTCTGATCTTTTATTTTACCACTTTATATTTAACTAATATGTATANTCATATCTCACCAGCAACTACTCTGCCGACGCCCAACTACTTGTATGCTTGCCTGATGACTCTGTATTTTAAACGTGCGTGTTCGTAATATCTAAGTATTTTACTTCAACTGTTTTACTAAAGGAAAGCAGGCATTCAGTTATAGTTATAACATTTTCGTATAACTTGACTTCCACTTTCCCGTAAATTAAAGTAGCTTTGAATTTGGCCATAGTCTTCATCAATCATACAATACTTAAAACACGTTCTAAACTGGTCTGATCTTTTATTTTACCACTTTATATTTAACTAATATGTATAGATTTGGTATATAATGTTTAATTGAAACTTAAAGGTAAGTGGAAGAAAGTGTTGTAAATCAGACGACTTAGCTATTCGGGAACCGTTTGGGGAGAAAATGAAATCCACAGAGGTCACGATGATGTAGTGGCCAGACTACTCACCTCCCATTTAAGAAAACCGGGTTCGATTCCTGGCGGAGTCGCTCCCGGATTTTCGCATGGGTAAATCGTGCCTGGCGATGCCGCTGGTCGGCGGGTTTTCTAGGAGACCTCGTGTTTTTCCCCGCCCTTACATTTCGGCACTGTTCCATGCTCACCTCTCTTCACCCTCATTGACTCTCAAGACCTCGACGTTAAGAGCCACCCGAATCCCTCCACCTCACTCTCTCCAGCGACTAACACTCTAAAAAAAAAAATATATATATATATATTTCAAAGCTGTACCAATTTCGCACAAATTAAGACGTATTGTTCTGTTTCCACGGCAGCGATTTCGAAAACCTCACTAGTTTCTCTTTGCCACCCCCTCCCAAAAATTCACGTTTTCAAATGTCACAGTTCCACGTCTCGTAAGCGGTCGAATTAAAGTGCAGTGCTTGCATGGGTCGTCATTCTCGTCACTAGGTCCCAATCAGCGAACGTTCTGACATTTACCCACCAACACTTTGTCAGCGTAGTGGCGAGTAGCTAAAGTGGCGAAGGGAGTGGTGAGGAATGAGAGAGAAAGAGTGGCAATAGAATTCCATCTGTCGCATCTCGCGCGCCCATTGTGCGCGGGTATTGGTCGGTAGAGAGAGAGGGAGTGAGAGAGTGGGGAGAGGGGGAGAAAGAGAGGGAGAGAGATGAAGAAAGAGAGAGAGAGAGAGATGGAGAAANACTGTGCGGACTGCTATCTGCCCCCGTCATTGAGAAGGGTGGTTGTTCGCGGGGAGGATAAGGGGTCGGCAATCACCCGTGAAGTCGATAGATAACGCCCGCACGCCAGCCAACCCCCTCCCAGAGCGCAGATATATACACCGGCCTGTTCATGGCTGACGGCGAGGCGGGGGAATTCGGAGGCCGGTTGGGGGTAGAGGGTTGGAACAGGACATTGAGCCCCCGAGTGCCTGGTAAGGGGGATGATGATACCAATTATTATCGACGGGTGTCGTCTGCGCGTTGGCGCGCGCTTGCACCCTTCTGCGGACGATTAACTTACCTCTCCGGACATGCGCGTCCAGATTTCCCACCGATAGGGAAACATTTTTTTCCCCTTCCCTCTCAGAATTCCCTCAGTGGGCCGAAAACACTCTCAAAGAAAAAATGTGATCAAATACGAACGTATACACTACCATTATAACACATTATTACGTGGACCCTAAAAAATCTATAATTTTATATTGTACCGAACATTTTCAACTCGTACGCATTGTATGGAATGAAATTTTCCTCGAATAAAACAAATTTATACTTTGTATTTTTTTGGAAAATTTGATGACAAATACAAAATGGTTTTGTTTTGTTGCAGTCTTAAGAACAAATACTAACTAATTTGTAAAGATAAAAAAAATACGAAGTAAATTAATCCCATGGGCTACCGCTTACCACATAGTAATCACTAAATAACAAGCCATATATATACGAAAAAAATATATATAAACCAATTTTTCCATATTTGTAATATTTTTTTCAATGTATGTACTGTTATTTGGCAATAAGCAGTAGCCCACAGCATTAATTCATGTTGTAAATTTTTTCATCTGAACGATTTAGTTAGAATTTATTTTTACCGCTCAACAGAAGAATTTCGTATTTGACATCAAATTATTACAAAATATGTAAAGAGTAAAATTTTTTTATTCCAGGAAAATGTTATCATTTACATTGCGTATGAGTAGAACAATGTTTGGTAAAATTATAAAAAAATTAATTTTTTGGGGTCCGACACCATTACAGCTTTTAAATTTGAAGAATACTATCGTTAAAAAATATATTCGGCATACCTATGGTTTGACTGAATTAATTACTTATGCCTCTTAAATTAATTTCATAGAAATGGCCAGCATATAAGTCTCACGATGATTATTTTCACCTGGGAAGGAAAAGTCAGAAGTCTATAAGTAACGTTTGTTTTGCCCCTCTCGTATTCTCAATTCAAGTTTTGGTCAATATTATTTTTAATAGTAGGACTTATTCCAACTAACCATCCAACTTCCTCAAACTAGCAGTAATTTGAACATTTCACGAGAAGTTATCGGGACGTTCCATAATTTTCACCTTTCCGAAACCACAAGAGAAAACTCTAAGTATTTATTAGTTCTTTAGATTTACTGGAATACGTATGTCATTCGAGTCCAAGTTATTTTGAATCTCGCTTCTTTATCTCTCATACACTGCTTAATAATTTACATTTTAAAATATCCACTATCATCCGGTGCATTACTCATACCGAATTATACGCATAAAAAAATCATATTCGCATCAATTTGACTATTTTGCTCGTATTTATAAATTGTTCTCCGCTCTCTGACTTTTTGCAAATAATTTTCTTAACAAAATTAACCAACCGTTAAAAAAAGTATCACCAGTTCAGAAACAATTCCAAAGTAGGTATTATTTCCTCTATATATCCATATATTAATTGGTACCAGAAGTCTTTTAGGTAATTTTATTAATCATCAGAATGCCATAGTTGAAACAACAGTTCTTAAACACTCATTACACTTGCATAATGAATCAATTAAAAAGTAACATGACTTTCACATACAGCGAAATTTTCTATATTTACGAGTGTTTTGATCTTAGAGTTTCGATATCTACAGTCAATATTATCGTATTTATATGTACTTTACCGTTTTTGTTTTAAATGCCTAGTTAATGATGAAGTTATGTAATGAGTTGGTAAATTTTTATTGATCGCTATACACACATAAAGATCATTGCTGTAGACTGATGAACTGAGGTGGGCGTAATGTTTAAACACTCGTGTTACAGCTGCTGTGAAGATAATTACATTAAAATTGTTAATTTTAAAAATGGATAATTTTTTGGGCAGATCCCTTTTGCACCTCTCGATTCGCTTAACGGGAATGTGACATGTGACGCATCCTCCATATTATTTATCGTAATTTAAAACCAGAAACATATGTACATAATAATTCTATATTTTTTAAATGAAACGATTGTTTTTCGAAATTTCCCGTAAAAGGTTTTTGGCATTTCGAGGATGTTTGAGTTTACTGGTTGTCTAAAGTGCTCGAGGAACTAAACAATATAAAATCACGTGTCTCTAGGAAGCGTTAGAGTACCTGAATACTTACGCAATTCATCGAGTCAGATCAGCCACACAATTTTCGTTTGATACTTTAAAAACACAATGGAAATACGGAGCGTTATAATATTACGATTATCATTGAAACTGTAGCTAATAAGTTGGGCCATGTTGTACTGTTAGCGGAATAGAGTAGGAAATTGAGAGAGATGGAAAATATGTTGGAAGAAGAAGAATTTGCCAATAAAACTAATAAACCTCTTGTCCTCTATCATGTATAAATTCAAGTGATTATGGTACGTTTCTGAAAAGTTTAGAATTTAGATACGTGTATTGAAAATTCGATCCAGCAGAAGAAATTTTCTACCAACTTCGATGATAGCTGGTAAAATAATCCTTCAGGTATGATGTGCACACGTTTTTTGTATTTAGGATTCATTACGATATTTTTTTTAAATATGAAACAATAACTGACTTAAGAAATGAAACTATCTTTCAAAATGGTAGTCGAAAAAGTTACGAAGAAGTAAACTTAAATCTCAACATAAGTGATGCTAGCGTTTATAGATTGTTTGAGGTAAGTAATATTAGCATAAGGCATACAAACAAAAAATTGTATTTCCACCATCTGGAAAATGAGCGTCGGAGCCACTTGAATCATGCAATTTAAACTAACTACCATTAAACTGCATACAAATTTCGCGGAAATCGGTTGATTTGTTCCCTAGACGTTTAAAATATTTTATTTTTTTCAGGTGGCACTGTCTTACAAAATGGTAGAAATACCAAGCTGTAATTGGCATATGCGAGCATAACAAGCTCGAGTTAAAAATAGGTCTAATAGTTTAGTAGATATATATATATATATATGCCATATAAACATAAAACGTTCATAATTTAATTGTTTTGAAAATAATTAATTTACTAAAAACAACATAAATTTACGTTGCCAGCCATACCCCTAACCACATCTCTATTCGGCGGCAATCAGCAGAGTGCTTTCCCAGATACGGTGTGGCATTATCTTTCAAAATTGAATGCTAATGGGTTCGCGAATGTCTGAATTTAACTACAACTGTGCGAACTGTCGCCATATTTATTCTGGTTGTAATCGGATAATTAGTTTTTGAGATATGGAAAAAATACAAACCTTTCTTAATGTTCGCCATTTTGAAAAAAAAAAATCCGTCATGGTCGAAAAATGTAAAGTTTGGTGCCCTTCATAATTAACGTAACTACTTAAAGCGTCTCGAAAGGAGTAAAATTCAGTGCATGGTTTAAAACAGTAATAGGGGGACGCATAAATACACTCAAAAAATGACAAGACGATTTCATAAACTTAGTATGACTTTGAAAAGTAGGATATAAATGGAAACATACTTATAAGGGCTACAGTGTAGTTTTAACAAACGATACCTTTAATCACACTGGTGTCAAAATGTTGTGATACCAAAATTACTTTTGCTTGACTTTAACATTTGCTTGAAACAGCAAACTTTGATCCATTTTTGACGTCTCGCTCATCCTCTGCAATATCAAACATGTGAATACCGAATCAGTCTCTCACGTAGTCCAGAGTCCATCATAATTATGTAAGTCACTGATGCATGAGAATTTGTTTAACAACCAGCCCAAATACTTATACATTAATGTTATAGCGGTGCGGTAAACACAATTCCTGTGTCTATATGCTATAAATCTATGGCAATCCAGTCTTCAATCGTATTAAGTGTTTTTTATTACTCACTTCGCATAATGACAGGTGATTGTTTGTTTTATTTCAGTGAAATAAATAAAACTATTGTAGAAGTGGATGTTTTGTTGTGATTTTATAAAAGGGAATATAAGTGTTGAAATACTTTTTTTTTACATTATAGGAAAATAAATAAAAGTGTTACAGAAGTAGATATTTTGTTGGGAATTCAGAGAGGGGAATAAAAATATTGAAGTAGATGTTTCGCTACCATTTTAGTGAAGGATATAAACCCTTTGAAGTATATGTTTTATAGCAATTTTAGGGAAGGAAAGGAAATGTTGAAATATATATATATTTATTCTTCTTCATTCATCATTAAGAAAAATACATTTAAATTTCTGATAGTCTTCCTGACTTTATTAAGTCTTTATCTGTACAGCTGTGCGACATGAAATTCAAATTAAACTCAATCTTTCGATCAATCAGATTTTGGGAAATAAAGTTTTTAATTTGCAAGAGTCTATTTTAATCTATTTAAAATGAAATTTTAAGCGTTTTCCCATGTTGGATACTTCAGAAAGCACATTATGCAAGATAATCTTCGTCAAGTAGGGCAATCTTAACAATAACTATAATGGTATGCAAGACAATATCGGTACCAACATTGACAAATATTTCTAAGAATCGATTCAAGTGCAAGTTTTTTTCTGTTATAATAATGATTAATTCCGTGGCTGAAATGGATGTCCATGCATAGTCCATGAATATTATTATTATGTATTTTTTAAAACATACAATTAAAGTAATTATAATGGTTTCCTTGCTTAGTTATGATTTTTTTTATGAAAATCACTTTCTAAATCATTAAAAATAGAAATAAGCTAAAAAAAATTATTTTTGTACTTTTAATAAATTTTTTTTACGTTTAAATATGTAGAATTTATCAAAATATTCTACAGTGTTACAAATGTATCCTCTCTTAATATACAGCACAACAATTCTGATAGTTTCGGAAGTGTGTGTACTGCTTTTCAATTGACTTTGCATATTGTACAGTTAAGTGCATTAGAAGCCCCTCTACTTGAATTTTAACAACTCCTTCCCTGGGTAACCACCGTCCAGGTAGCTGAGGTGGCAGAAGGTCCGTCTACTTTTCAGGCGCACAAAGTACAGTAGTGTGTAGTATTGGATGCGCATTTATGACAGTCTTGGAGGGCAGAAATGTCGCTGGTGTTGCTCATACGAATACTGAATACGCAGCACATGACGACGTACACAGATTATGTAACGCCATGACATGGCCGCCTATGAATTACGGAGAGTGGTAAGGGGTGGGGATGACAAAACACGATTTATAATAAATACTAAGATAGGTCTTTAAAAATCTAATTTGCGTATAATTATTTTTAGCAATTTTTTTTAAAAACATATTTGTAATTAGTAACTAATCTTGTATAGATAATTTAACATATTTAATGAAGAAAACAGGAGTTATACGTTATCATTTAAAACTTTAAAACTATGATCTAATATTAAAGTACATTCACTTTTAAACGATAGGAAAAGTACCTGGAAATTGTGTTGGAACACATATTTCATATTGAATTTGCTGAGAATTTTATGGGGATGCAAATTATACACAGTACATATAAATTCCACCAATAAACGTCAGCTGCAGGTTAATCACGAACAAAGAAGTTGAAAACATATATACGACCGATGCTCTAAGGTGAATTCTAAGAGCAGTACATATTTTTGAAATTGGACCTGAAGTGCACTAGTTTATTACAGTGCAACTGTTATGTACATATCTCTGGAATCTCTCCCTCCCTTTGATAGCCGCAACTGCGTTTTATTGGGTGTTGTGCATGTTGCCCACCTGCCAGGTACTGGTAAGTATTATTTTGAAAGTAAAGCACGAATAACCCGAAAACGGCGAGGCTTTGGGTTAATTGTGACATGCGGTTCCTAAATACCAAATATGCTACCACGTCATAGAGGTTCGTTCGAAATATAATTAGCAACTCTTATTATTTCAAAGAAATTATTTGATGACGGTGGCATGCGTTTTGCAGTTGAAAGATCTTTGTTCACTTACCTAAAACCCAGACCCTCAGTGTTCCATCTTAAATATTTTATCCGCTGTTTGCAACAAACAAGTGTTCCAGGTCCACCATCGAAGGTGTTTACCGACCTTATAATTTACTTTAGACCACAAGCAGCAATGTATGTTTTCAACTTATTTGTCGTGATTAACCTGCAGTCGAAGTTTGTCAGTCAAATTTAGATACACCCTGCATACTGCAGAAATGGTTCTCTCCACTTATCTTGCTCATGTAAAGAGCTATCTTCTGGATTCGAAAAATGACTGGAACTACAGTGAAAGCAGTAATATTTCGTAGTAGGAGGTTCTTGCTCGTTTTCGATCTTTTTCCGTTCTGTCCGAGGAGCATGGAAGGAGACAGAGTTGGCACTTTCACGTTCGACTTCGAGTTTTATTTGCTGGTGGTATTGGGGACAGTAAACGATTATTTGTTGCCAACCACACAGCATGAACTCTATTTCTTCATAATGGAACGAGAGAGTATGTATAACATGTTGAATTAAAAAAAAAAGTTTTGTAAGAAAACGCTATGGGCTCAGTCAAGTGAATTACATTATCAATTCAATTTTAAAGATATTTTTTCAAAAACATTTTAATAGGAAATTGTATTTGTCCCTACAGAATGTTTTCGTTAGCTATATACGTCCTTATGATTGGCTTAATAAAAAAAAAATTATTGGTCTTAAGTAAATAATAGAAAACCACTGTTATGTTTGTGAAAGGAATGTAAGTAAATTATTAAGTAACCAGGATTTTGTAAGTGTACTTGCTGGGCCGGTAAGAGTTCTCGCTTTCATTTTGGGGTTAGAATTTTTGTAACGAAGCACTCAAAATTTTATTACCCTCGCATTTTCGCGCACACCAAAGGGTATAAAATTTTAATAAAAACAGTAAAGACCCTTAAATACCGCTAACAAATCTTCTGCTACGACATTGAAAATCACGAAATGGAATAACTGCTGGTAACGGTCAAGAGAGTTCAAAGAGCAGGAATGCCACCAAAACATACCAAACTACGACACCATGATTTATAAACTTATAATTGCTTACCATAACATTTTATTGATAGAATTAACCTGCATAAACAATGCCAGTATTATAAAAAAAAAAAATTACTTTGCCAGAAAACTAATGACATTTATAGAAAAGGTCAGTGCGTACGTTACTCCGAAGTTGGTTTTCACACAATCGTTAATAACAACTCTGTAGTCCTTACCCAGAGTCACCCGCCGGATGGCGCTCCAAAACGTTACTCTGCGAGTAAACGTTTCTCTTTGGCTGTCCCAAAACAAAGCGACTACCTAAATGTTTTACTTGCTCATGGCAGTGTGCCGAAACGCAGAGTAATTACTTTATCTTGCAAGAGTAAAACTTGTACACGCACTACTTCAGCGAGTAACGAAGAGTAAACTGAAAATGGTGACAAGGTTAGTAGATATAAATATAACAGAAAAGAAATGTGGACATTCTGATTATAGGCAAACAAGGAAAAAAAAAACTACAAATAACCAGTGATAAGATTAGTTTTTTTAATTTAAAAGTTAAATTGTAGACACGTTGCATTTTTAGACATAATGTATACGATTATAGGCTGTTCGCAGTAATGTGAGCACTTTGGCCATCTTTTATCCTTTAACCATTTTTTAAACTAAACATTGCCATGTAAGTAATAAACGCAGTGTGGTTATTCCACCGCAAGTCTAAGGCTAAAATAAAATATATAAATTGACTATTAATCCAAATGACAGTGCTTTCAGAAGTGCTCACTTTACCGTGAATAGCCTATAGCTAATGGTAAGTAAAGCTGTTAATGTACATTATTAATTTTTTGTAAAAGAAAGATTTTGGAGAAAGTGATACACAACTTTTGGAATTTAGATATATTGCTAAATCAGTACATATTTGTGCATGCTTAAGCAGTACGTATTTGTAAACACAGACTGTTATATAAAACACACTTGTTCCAAAACCACGTTTATTTTGCTCTCCTCAGCTGCTACTCTCTGTTACTTAAGTGTCCCCCCCCCCCCTTTTGAGGAACGCCGCCTTGGTTCTGCAGGCGACGCACCACGGACGCCGGCCGCTAGCTCGCTCGCCCGCCGCCAGAGCGCGGGCCAGGCGGCGCGGGATTGTGGAAGGGGAAGGTCGCAGACAGACACAGCCCTTACCGCGGGAGGAGAGACTGCAGACCAACAGCAGTTGTCTGGCCGCCGGCGCCGCGGTCGCTTCGGCGGCGGCTGATGTAGTGCCGGGCTCCGCTGATTTAAAATACGCCCGCTGTAATATATTCTTTTTTTTTTTTTCCCTCCCTTTTCCTTTTCCACCCTCCTCGAGCTCTCGCACCCTATAACTTTCCTCCACATGCCCCCACCCCCCTCCAAACGAAACACAATTCTCCACACCCGCACTCGCTCCACTTGCCGCGCGGACCTCTTAACAAGGATGGAAGTCTCCGTCGCCGAAATAAACTTGCGAGCTGTAGGGAAATAGATGCCCCGTGTCGCAAGCGGAGGGAAATATTACAAAAGTAGATTTTGGGGAGGACCGGGAAGTGAGAATTACTTCCCGAGAAATATATGCACGCGGAAAACACACGAAAGTTATATGTTTTATTTACAAACGCCCTCCGTGTGGCGTTGATTTACGGCATGTATTTGACAGAGGATAACTTGTGTTTCCTTGTAAAGTAAAGACAGTCGCAAAAGAAAACAAGATATATATCGTCTACACTCTAAATCTGAATCAGTGAGAATTTCAATGTTTAAATCAGTTAACAGCACCTGACCAATTCAACAGTCACTTCGGTCAACTTAACTGACGAATTAGTGAAACAAATTGCAATTTTTTTTTGCTTCACTTATTGATTTAGAGACATTTTCTAATTATTCATTAACCGTTTTATTGGCTGTTTTTCATTTAAGTGATTTGTTTGTTTTACTAATGAATCGATTAAACAACGTGTATCCAATGAAATAACACATTAACTTATAAATCTGATAAAAAATTTTTTTTTAAATTATTGGTGTGGTCTTTTATAATGCCGTTTACGAGGTAACATACACATCTAGTAGTTTATTTTGTTTTCACGTAATCATCATGGTGCTCGGTTTGAAGATTTACATTGCATTAAATGTGGCAAACTGAGTGCATTCATATGTACTATTTGTATTAATAATCCCAATGTTACAAATTTAAATAAAAACGAAAAGCTTCATATTTTCGATAAATAATTTAATACTTTGGTAATGTAATAGACTAGAAGCCAAATGCTCTGGGTTCAAATCCTAGGCACCACGAATCTCTCCTTTTTTTTTTTTTAATTACGTTAAATTGCACAATATCAACAGTGACTATCGGTAATATGTTTATTATTCATAATGATTTGACGAAACCCAATAAAAACAATATTCAATTCGCCACAATATTTAATTCGTCACTTATTTCATCAGTGAAATTGTTTCACCTAAACAACCAGTAGTTTTCCACCGTTTCTAAGTGGACATTTTCACGGGTCCGAGTAATTTGACTGCGAATAAGTGGTGTTTTACCGATTCGAAATTAGAGTTTTACAATATTTTGTAGTTTTGCTCTACAGAAAATATGTAATCTATTGTGAATTAATTAAATTACAACATAACAAATTAAAATTTTTTTTTCGATACAACAAAACAATTAAAATAAAACAACCTTATGTATTTGGATTAAACTTTTCAGTAGAAAGACTTTCATACTTAGTTACTTTTGAATCGTGTAATAAAAACTGACTAACGCTACATAAATATAGATCGACATTTTTGCGATGACAAAAAATGATAACACAAATTTTTCTTTTAAATATCCTTCACTCAGATAAAAATAATCGCTCAAATAACTCCTGATATCCATGATAAAAACTTGAGATGATGATATGGAAATAAATAATTACAACAACTGCACTGTCTTCAAAACATCTTGCTTATTTACTAAATAGTATATGAAATTGGCGCGTGGTATTTTTTTCCCAACGAAATATTATAAAGAACTATTTATTGTGATCGTTTCTACTCATAACTTCAGAGATGGAAATTACAATACAAATAGAGTTAGAGCTTGCTCGGGAAGGGCAAAATGAAATGTTGGTTCTCTTCTGTAATAATAATTCAAACTGAGAGATTATTTTCTAATGCATTGAGTGTTAACACTAGGAGGCAGTAATCCAAGATCAATCGCGATGATGCCTACGTTGCCTCTCCGTGTCAGCCTTGCGAAGTAAACGTGTGATTTTTTAAAGATATAAAATATTTCGCTTCTGTAACGTGACAGCCTTTAGATTGCACGTGGATTATATGAAACACATTCAGTTAAATTTAGTACCCTTGCAAATGTCGGGCTAAAACTCTCTGTGGTAGACGCTAATAAGGATTCTGGGGCCTTCAGGAAACCTGAATAAGAAATAAAATACGAACACTTATAGTACTCCAATTTATTCTTCTTATAAAGAATCTTTAAGTTGTCTCTATAATGTTTTATACACATATATCACTCAGTGCAAATAAAGTTGTTCCCTTGTTAATTAAAAATTATTTTCACGCCAAAGATAATCAACAGAATTGAGGAGCGCTAAGTAAAAAATTTACTGTCTCCAAATAGAACTAGGATGTTGAAACTAATAAACACAGGGCTCTAGCGATGAGAGACATCGCACTACTTTGTCGATAGTTTCTTTTAAGACGTCGCTTAGGCACATGTCGAGGGGGTAAACATCTTGGTATCTGGTTGGCCACTCAATGTTCACCCCCCGCCCTTCTGATAATGCAAACACACTCGGAAATCAGGTGCCCTGACAGATGTGAACGTGTTGGCATAAGAAAACGTTTTCCTTGCGGGCCAGTCACCTAAAGTTCTGGGTAGAGAAATATGTATGTTATCATAGATTTCTGGTCAAATATTTTGTGACAAAATTTCCACCAACCAGTAGGAGTTCAGTGTAATAAATACCTGTTAAATTTTTTATCTAAAAACACGAAGCAATAAATCTTATCTCCGATAACATGCGCCATGCAGTAAACTCAAATCGGGTGGTAAACTGTTTCCATAACCTCATAGCGTAATTTAAAACGGGAAAAAAAAGATCTCCAAATCACTTTCTGAAACCGGTTGAAAGCTCTAAAAGTTGCTCACTTTTAATTGATCACTTTTGAAATCAACCTTCGAATTTTATAACGGGCGCACTGACTGGCAATATCCCAGTTAAGTTGGTAACGCCGGAGGGAAATAAATTCCGTGTCTTAACTTTAAACGTGTATGAGTAGGCCCTACTTCAGTTAGTAATGATTTTACTTTGTGTTTTTTAAGTAAGTAAGTTTAAGTAACAGCAAGTTTGTAAGTTATTTAGTAACTTAATAATTCCACAAGTTCACTTGACTGGCGAATGAATGAAGTAATTGGGACCACGGTAATGTTAATTTCACATATGGTAAAAGAATACGCAATTGGCATTCAAATGTGTCTCAAAAGGGCTCTCGAAAGTGCTCAGTTTACCGTGAAAAGCTTATAATTGTGAGTGACGATAAATACGAATCTGCAACAAACAACGAGTAGCTTTATTTTTATGGTAATACGGCCTAGAAATTCAAGGTCCCAACTATACATGCCTAAAGGCAGCATGAGTTGTCGGTCTGCTAACACTCTAAGTTTGAAGCAGTGACATTATTTAAGTAGGGCAGGGAAAGAGAGAGAGATAGAGAGAGAGAGAAGAAGAGAAGAGGGGAGAAAGGATCTTGCATTTTTGAGTTTTTAAGCCATAAAACGTGAGTAAGTTTTAGTATTAAAATTTTTGTTCTGTTAATGAATAACAACAATGGACGTGCTATAATAATTTTTGGGTATGTTTATGGGAAGCGCAACATAGAGAATAACTTTAAGTTACATTTTCTCCATACATGACAGTGTTTAATCACGTTTTTGGGTTCTCAGGCGTTTCAAAACGCTAAGAAACTTCGCAAATTAATAAAAACAAATACAATACCATTTTTAAAAACAGCATTTTCATATAAAAGTTATAGTTTTAAATAATTGAGCAAAAGGCACTTTGGCGGAATTTTTTAAAGTCCCGCTTTGCTGCTTTTGGTCTAAAAACTGGGCGTGCCATATTTCAAAGGGTATTCTGTATAAACAGTTTTAACACCAGGAGAAAAAAANTTTTGGTCTAAAAACTGGGCGTGCCATATTTCAAAGGGTATTCTGTATAAACAGTTTTAACACCAGGAGAAAAAAATTATAACCAGCCACTGGGAATATTGTAGCGAAATACAGCCACGTGAAAATTAGGTCTTTATGATGACANAAAAAAAATTATAACCAGCCACTGGGAATATTGTAGCGAAATACAGCCACGTGAAAATTAGGTCTTTATGATGACAAACAAATTCATAATGTTATAGTAGAACATGCTGCAAAAATTCTGCAGACTGCCTGAAGTCATCGGCGATGTATCGCTTTTTATCGAATTTCTGCGTGGGATCAGTTCGCGTCATTAATTTTTCCTAAAAATGATTACCTGTTTGATAAACACTACCAGCAGTATAACGTTTGTAGTTTCTGAAAATCTAAATAAAAATATCTTTATCAAAATGGAATTAAATATCCAGATATACATATATAAATATCACACATGCTTTATAGTAGATATAAGAAAAATCAACGACTGTATCCACATAGCCCTCTTAAATTCAAACGATTTACCTTTTCTTTGTCAACGGATCATTAAAGTTCACTAAGTTCCAGTGATTTGAAGCAAATTATTTCGCTCTAAATCAATTTAAATAAATTATAAAGTCCTGAAATTACAGTAGTGAAATGGAGTGAACTGTATCCAATAGCTGTAGGCATATATGATATTTGAATGAAATGCGACGTGAAAAAAAACACAGTCATTACTGTAACTAACTATTAGCAAATACGGTAATCAAAATTAGTTTTGCTTGTTTAAATAGTATGTCCTTGCAGGTGGAGTGGACCATACATTTGTCGAAGATCACGATGTATGTAATAAAACATTTTCTGCATACTGTACACCCTACAATAAAACAAACAGACAATTTTTATGCATGACTACTGAAATGGGTGAACAAGTGCGATTTATTAAATGGCGGGCTTATGAGTTTGATTAAAGCCCCTGGTCTCAGTAACGAGCAGTACTTCCACGAACCCGGACGTACTTTCAAATAGATGATCCAGTTTCTGATGAGGCGAGTTGTTCCAATCCTGTATAACAAAATGTGCGACTTTGTCAGCAAAATCTGGTAGGTTTGGATAATTGGCGATGGCTTTCGCTAGGAAGGTTCATGCATTCTATATGTAGTAGAGAGCAAGAACACTACAAACTCTTCAGTATTCAAGGCACAGATTCATATTGTGAACACAATGATAGTGGGCATTATCGTTCTGCAAAGGCGTATCCTACTCCAGCATACTCCGCAAAACAATGGATAAGGAGCTGATGTTCCTGTAAACCTGGGAATTCAAAGTATATATGAATTAGACACAGGGAGAAGAGATGTGTGTTAGTAATGACCACTAAAAAATTGTTCTTACAGAAAATATGATTAAATTGAGTTCTTTAAACGTTAATTGTAAAGTTGAAGTTTCTTTTCGTTACGTTTAAATTTCCAAGAAATCGTAATTAGAAAAAAACCTCCTCTCAATACCACGTTATTAAGAGCCACCCTAACCCCTCCATACTACCCTGGAAGCACTTCATTACCTCGAATAAAATTATTTATGTTTGATTATCTGTCTAGCGGACAAATACGTTGCATTGGTTGCTCTTCTGTGTTTTATATTAGGCTTGTCTACGTGTTGTTCACGCANTGTCTAGCGGACAAATACGTTGCATTGGTTGCTCTTCTGTGTTTTATATTAGGCTTGTCTACGTGTTGTTCACGCAAGTCAGGAAAATACGCAGTTAGCTGCCCAAAGGTAGAAAATTAATAAGGCTTCAGAAAAGTTGGAATTATCAACGAAGATATAGAATATGTAAATTTATTTAAAGTCTTACATTTAACACAAGATACAACTGGAAAATGACGGTTCAACTCAACCTCACCAAATCCAGTGTTTTGTTACTTAATGCACACAGACACGCACTAAGTCACAAAGAAAAATAAAGAAAAACATTTGTCTAAAAAAGTCTAGCGTACCAAAACTTTAATTAAGAAAATTGTAATATTAAGTGCTATCAAAAAGTTTTCTTACCATATTTAATTGTTTAAGTAAATTTGTCATACATACGAAAACACCACAATAAGTGTNTAAGTAAATTTGTCATACATACGAAAACACCACAATAAGTGTTACATTTATACTTGTAGAATGGTCCCAGCTTCGAAAGTCGTACACTGACACCTCATTTACTTGCGAAACGATCCTAATTTTTCATTATTTGCAAAAAATTATTTTTTGCTATAAATGAGAAACGATTGACTTCTACCTAATAAGCTAGAAAGGGAACAAATCACACTTGTACTGTACATACTAACTCATGTATATCACACACGCGCCCACTATTATAGAACCCATGTGTATTTGTGGACCTCTTGCGCATGGTTAATGACGATAAAAAGGTATTTGTCCAGGTACCATCATGTGATATATAGAAAAACTATTGATTCAAGGTACAAAAACAGCTAACACAATTGGTTTAACACAAAATACCCTGCCTTTGCAGCATTTTAATAGCACTTTTTTTTTTCTAACACGGACCCACGGCAAAATAATTTTATGCATGAGTTAAACTCAAAACACTTCTGTGTTATTACGTTGCCGCAGGTTCCACGTTTCCTCGCGTTTATACAGCCTTGATCAACCCCTATTCGCTTTTTTTTTGTTTTTTTTTTCCCCAGCAGAGTTTTTTCACGACTTCAACGCGTGCCGACTGGCGGGGAAAACCTGGCGGCTATCGTGAAACGATATCGTTCGAAACTGAGCTCATTGCCAAGTATAATGAGGCTGTTTTATAAACCCTGAAGGCCTGGAGGGGCGAGGGAAGAATTAGGGGATGGGAGTTAAGTGGGGGGTAAGCCTGTGTGACGCTTGGTCGGTGGAGCATTCCACCCCCTCAGGAATTTTCGGGAATGGCCCGGGAAGACGGAGGGGTAAGGCCTCGATGTACGAGGTTCGGTAGGGGGTTGAACGGGAATTACGAAGGTTTNATTACATGAGAAATATTTACCGCCATTTGTAACCGTCCCTGCGGGTTCCCCTGTCCCCCCCCCTCAAACACTTCTGGTCTGGCCGCTGCCACGGTAAAAAAAAAAAAAGTATAAAAAGAAATCACGCTCGCGAGGAAGGGCTGGTACAAAGATGGCTAATTATGGCCGCCGAACCGCTTCCACCACGATGGCGAAACTGCCGTTACGTGACGTTTAAAGGCGCGGGGGTCCGACGCGCGCGCAGGCCATTCAGGGACGCAATGAGACGCAATGCCCGTGTTTGTAGTGTGATAGCAGGCGGACCGTTCGGGTTGGTGCCGCAGTTTGGAGCACAGTGAGGCGTCACAGAAACTGAGGCTTGGAAACGTCATTGCAAATCACAGCAGAAGAGGCAGAATCCGAGCGGTAGGGAACACGAGAATACGAATCGCAACGCACAATTCTTTTTTTGTTCTTATCACGCGCATTTGTTAGAACAATAGCGCGGAATGTTAAGAGATGGCCTGACCATTTATTTGTGTTTCGTTTGTTGTTAAAAGCTTTGTTTAATTAAGAAAATAAATATAAATATCCACACTATGTAGGCCCAATGTCACACAAATATTTAACGTAGACTGAAAATAATTTCTCTGGCATTTTTGTATAACTCTTCATCAATTTTCTGTAGAGTATTACATATATTTTTGTTCACAAATTAGATATTATTATTGCTAATATTTGAATTTCTAATATAGTCTGCAAATAAATCTCGTAGCGAAGTGTATAAATGATCCAATTAAGACGAATATTTACAGCAGGATAAAACTAATTAAACAAATTACATGTAAGAATAACCAAATTCTGCATTTTAATTTAGTGAGAAATTATAATAACTACGTTCATTTTTTCAATAGGGCCACCGTTTATTTTACGAACCCTGAAGGACTGTGGGCTAATACAATGGACTAAGGAAAACGTTTTTGAGTTGAGTTGAAAGATTTGGGCGGCTCTTAACAGCGAGGTCTTGAGAGCCGATGAGGGCGAAATGGGGCGAGAATGGAGCAGCACCGGAATGCAAGTGCGGAGGAAATGCGAAATCACCCGAGAAAACCCGCCAATCAGCGGCACCGGCCGGCACAATACCCACTCGCGAGAATTCTGGATTGACCCGGCTGGGGATTGAACCCGGTTCGCCTTGGTAGAAGGTTAGCAGTCTAACTACCCAGCCACCGGGGCCTTTACGAAGGAAAAAGTACCGTCAGCGCCACAAGTGCTAGCGGGTGAATTTACGGGGTTCGGGTTGCGGCCGGCATCCTGATGCCGTGCTAAATACATTAGTCTCCGTATGATGAGTTACGCGTTTGCGAACGCGCGCCCAATGTTTCTGTAGCGGTTTGTACACAGCCAGGCTGTCACTAATACCAGCTGTTGCCAGCTGGGCCGCCGGCTGCCCGAGAGCAGGCATCTAATGACGCGAGCCACTAGGACTTGAGGCACTTACAGTAAGCTTCGCCTCTCAGTGCGGCAGTAAAAAGCGAAAGAAAAAAACATGATTAAGAGGTCTCCCTAGTTTTCAAATGAGTCATTGTAAGCAGTATGTCTATTATAATTAAAAAAAAAAAACTATAGATTATTTCAATGTAAACAATTTTCAGGAAAGAAATTAAATTCTATATATTGTTGCCAATTCATAAATTTGATTATTGAAACATAAATGTGGTCATTGAAAAGTGTCCAAGTCAACAAAAATCGGAGTAAGTAGCTCTTTGTTTACGATATTTATTCTTATGTAAAACTGTGTTTTAAGCTATATCGACAATTCTGGATTTTTTTTCTTAAGATTGCTGTATTAAATTCCTATATTCAACGCTTAAAATTCTGAGGAAATAGAACACACGCGAAGTTTGTTATTGCTATTTTGCATCGACGTTGCAACGTTTCCTTACGGCCGGACGTGACGAGGCGTTTACATTTTGCTACTAGGGAAGCACCTTAAAAAGGATGCGTCAAACGCCATTTTCCAATTTTTTTATTTCTTTCTGATTTAAATTTAAGAGGATTTATTGAAAAATGCGAATTAAGCTTAGCTAATTCCTTTACCATCATTACGTGCATATCGTTGACACCCCCAAAATTTCGGGAACGGTTGCAGATCACGAAATGCGGTTTCCGCTAAATGAAATTACGTACAGAGGCAAGTAATTTGCCGCAAAGTGACAATTCGTAACACGTTTATGGATAGAAATAATAAAACCACATATGATTTTTCCCTTGGAAAAATATATTTATTAAAACGGCATATGAAAATACGCGAGTAGAGGAGAAATGGCGACTTTGGCACAAGGGGCTGGGGGCTCGGAGCGTCGGAACTGTTCATGCTCTATCATTCCGGTTCCTCGGTAACCATCTTGCCTGCCATATTGGATCCATGTGATCTTGAACTTGACCTTTGATCCCAAAAAAATTACAAACTAGAAAAAGATGTGTTAAAAATTAATAAAACATGATATAAAAATTATTGAAAGACTTTTTTTTAATTTATAAAAAAAATCCAGAGGTCCCCCACACTTTCTCCGCCCATACTCAATACCATCTTGGTAGGTGCAGTCCACCATCTTAGTAGGCGTCAGAGCCACCGTCCGCCATTTTGGTCGGTGCAGTCCGAAATATAGGTAGATGGAGTAGGTTTCACGCTAGCTATGTTAAATTTATTATTACAACAGAGATCGACTGCTAATCATTTATCATGTAAAACTTTAATATGTTGCAAAAAGAATTCACGAATGCGTAATTATTATATCATAAAATATTTGATACTCCTAAAAACAGAAACACACTTTTGTCTTTAGACCATTCGAGTATACACACAATGGCACACTGCCAGGAGGGTCCAGGTTCAACAATTGAGAAAAATATACGCGTTACCATACTGATGAAAAAATATACACGTTACCATACTGATTAACGAAAAACAGACATAAAACACCGATTTATCAAAAACAGACATAACATACTGATGGAGACAAACATAACATACTGATGAAAAAAATCATACCAGTTACCGTACTTATCCGCGCGAATAAGACAAAACATTCCTTAAAAAAACAAAACTCCTGTCACATACATTCCAAACACTTTTAAAACAATATTAAAGCCAGCGCAAAGGGATAATATTATGTGTAGAAGTCTCTGCACTGTCCATTCATAATCAGCTTCACTTTAGTTAAGAAGCCTTGGAATATTTCGCACACAAAACATAAATTATAAAATAAATATTTAATATGCCGATCACATCAAATGTGAAACAATATACCGTAACAAAAATATAATTGTTCTCACTAGTACAGGAAAAAAAAAATGTATACACCAAGTTAAGAATATATATGTATGAATCGCTTCATAGTTTTACTCCAACTTAAAACATTTAGAGAATTAATCTTGCACCCATGCGTGCATACAAAACAACATGCAGGCATTGGGGAGACAACCGGGATTAAAATGAAACATGAAATAACGAGCTTCTCAGCACACAAGTGACGATGTATTATATTAAAAATTATTTATTTACATTAAATTAAACTTTTAGTAGGGCTTTTACGCCGAAATGTTTTTCTCGGCGATTCCGGAGTTATCCCGTTTGGAGTGTCCCAGCTACCGCACGTACACACGACCATTACGTCGTTTCAGAACCTTCTACACAAAATACTAGTCTGGAAACTGCGTAGGCCAGATCTCTTCGGTGTAAAATACGTCAATGATGGTTTCGTCGCTTAGGTCCTCGAGGTAATACATGCGTGGATATGAGTGTCGTATACGCACCACCTTGTAAAACTCTGCATACCTGTGTTTTTTAAAGATAGTGCAAAGCTCATATGCATACGCACACACGAGCATCTCTGGTCATGGGTCCAGCGGCGTTGTAACCTCGAAACTGTGCCAAGTGCCATCACATCGTTCAGATCATACTTTAAAAAGTTTATCAATTTTTATTTCATGATTAAATTAGCAATTTTTCCTGTCGTACTTGCTTGAACGTCGTTCGCCAACAATTTATTTTTTCATATTTCCAAAGTTTGTGGGAAATTTTGTTGGTGGACTGCACAAATTAACTGCACACTCGTCACTGTCACAACCTTGCACTGATAATTCAAGAGTCTTGCCATCCAAGACCGTTCTTTCAAGGAGGGAATGAACACTTTCGTCACACTAATCCACAGTTACGGTAACAGCCGGCTGGTCCGTCTAGGTTACGCCATGCAGTAAAGGACATGTATTGGCATATTTTTTTCGGAAAGAACTTACCACCAGGACGCACTCCACCGTAGCGAGAAAACTTGGTGGAAGGTCTCGGCCTCGAGCCTAGGTGCACTTCGCATGCAGAAGGCGTGCTGGTGGAGGCCCAGTCCGGGAAATCTTGCCTTTTCACAAAATGTCTGTGTCCACCACATTTATCCTGTCATTTGCAGGCATAATCATTTCTACTTTTTCGGAAATGTTCGTACACTACACTTTCGTACATTATTGCCTTGCATACGTGGACATCACGATTTTGTTTTGCCAACTCCTCCAGCGAATAAGGAAGCGTAGTCAGGGCCTAAATTGTAAAAGTGACAGTTTTAATATTCCCACGGTAGTGTGTCCCGCACATAATATCCTTCGAAATCATCGTAGCAGTATAACCAGTGAATTACACTGGCAGTAAATTTAATTTTCAGAACTTCTCGAGCATCTCGAAAACTTACGCGTTGGTACCCACAATTCAGTACACTGTACTTTATCACGTCTTCTGACTTGAATGGAGAAATTTTGGCGACGTGCACTTCCATTTCTTCTTCGAATCACTGTATTCGAGGTCGGAGCTGATGGGGCTTTCAGTGAGGCTGGGAGAGAATAATCTGTAGGACGTTCTGGCCGATGGGGGCTGGTACGAGTTTCCTGATGGTTGCGGGTTCGTACTCGTAGACAGCATTGAAGTTGCTCCTTGTACCTATATTGTGCGGATAAACTGGAGAATATTATCTATATTTTCTTCTACTTTGCTGTTGCTGTTATTTTCTTCTTCACTTGACAACATGGCTGTAGTAAATTTAAAAGATTTTGAAACCCTTCAAGTTCCTATTTAAATAGCGAAAAAGGAACGACAGCGATAAATACGACTGCTTTACCGAGGCCGCTCAGGTTGCGTCTTACAAAGAAATTTTAAGGGGGAAAAATATTCCGCCCTCGCGATTAAAGTAGGCTGCCGACTTATCGGAACGAAGTTTTCCGAAAACACTCGTGTAACTAGCCAATGGGAAACATTGGTGGAGCAATTAAATATATTGGAAGGGGGAGGAGGGAACCGACTAATTGATCGAACGAAGGTTTCCGAAAACACCCGAGTAATTAGCCAACGAGAAACATTGGCGGAGCAATTAAATATATTGGAAAGAGGTGGGCAATTATCCAATGAGAATCAGGGGTGGCGCAATTAGTCAATTAAATATATTGGAAGGGGGTAGTGGAGGGGGTCAGTCGTCAGCTGGACGTGGTGCTGGGGACAGCACCGGCAATGTTAAACAAATGACAAACGAAGAAAACCAAGATGGCTGTCAAACGAAAGTGAGACAAACTCCAGTAATGTAAAAACTAATGACAAACGAAAACAACCCAAGATGGTGGATGGTGGCTGTGACGCCTACCAATATGACAGACTGCAGCAACCAAGATGGCGGATGGCTGCATCTATCAATATGGTGCACTGTACCGACCAAAACGGCGGATGGCTGCACCTACTGAAATTGTAATTACAAATTAATAGTAAATTATTACAATAAAATAATTGGTGATTTATTCTTTTTGTGTGTTGTAATCTCATTTCCCTCACAACTTTAAAGTTGTGTTATCAGAACTCGACTATTAACTTAAATATGTATCTCCATATAAAATTATAATAAAGACTTTAATATAAAAATTAATGTATAATTTACTGCATACAAAACATTAATTCCGTCGACATGTACAAATTTGGAGACAGTTGGTTAACGAATGTAATATCTATACATATGGGTGGGGGACAAGCAGAAGGATTGATTGAAGAATAGATCGAAGGATTGGGATTGATCGAAGGATTGGCATGGGTTGCTGTGAATTGTGGAAGTGGATTGCGAAGGATTGATGTGGATTGCTGTGGATTGTGGAAGAATATTGTGAAGGATTGGTGTGGATTGGTGTGTGGATTAGTGCGGACTGCTGTGGACTGGTGCGTGGATTTGTGTGGATTAATGTGGGGATTGGGGTGGATTGGTGTGTGGATTGTTGTGTGGATTCATATGTGGATTGGAAAGGATTGGTTTGGGGATTGGTTTTTGTGTTGGTGTGTAGGTTGCTGTGGATTGGTATAAGTATTGGTGTGGTTTTGTCTGTGGAGTAATGTGTGGATTGGCGTGTATTGGTGTGTGGATTCATGTGTGGACTGTTGTGTGGATTGGTATGTATTGCTGATTGCGGTACTGATTGATGGAAATATTGCTAGATTGATAGAAATATTTATGAAAAAAAAGGTCTTCAATTATTAATTAGTTTTTTTAATATTTAAATATTTTTGTATTTTTTTTGGATTTCATAAAGATTTTTAGAATTTATTTTTGTTTTCAAGGATATCCGAGGTCAAGGCCACGGGGTCAAGGTTACAGATGTGAGGTCAAGGTGCTGGCCACCAAGATCTAGCATGTTGGTCGGAGTCATCAGTGCCACCTAGGTGTTGAAAATTACAAATGAAAAAAAACAATTTGTTGGTGGAGTGCATTCGATGAAATGAGAATTTCGGGGAGGGAGGGGAGGGGACCGTTAATGCAATGGGATTTATTGGAGGGAAATCAGTCGTCTGCTGGACGTTGTGCTGTGTAGAACCTCCAAAAATATAAGTTTTTAAATAAAATTTTTTAAAATAATGTCTAATATTATTATTTGAAAATCTTTATTAATTTTTATAATTGTTATTACATTTTTTATGAATACTTTAGAAAATGTTTGGTTTGGGGTTTTTAAAAAATTTTAGGTTCGTAAAAGTTTATTCAAGGTCAATGAGTCAATGTTACGGAAATCCAACATGGAGATCAGTTGGCACCTAGGCTCCTTTCCCAAGTCCTCTCTATGCCCAAACATTCCAAATTCTAATTTATTTATAATTTTAAAATATTTTTATAAGAAATAGTTTATAAAATTTTAATAAACATGTTATAAGTTTTTAATAATTTTTTTAGTATAATTTTTTAGTACATTTTTGGGAATTTGTTTCGGAATTTTTTGTGGTTTTCAAGGTCAAATGTCAGTGAGTCAACGTTAAAGGTCAAGGTCACCGACATCCAACATCGCAAACAAGATGGCCACCAGTCGACCGGAATGACAGAGCATGAAAAGCTCCAGACGCCAACGTGGCAAACCCCTCATAATCTTTTTTTAAATTAGGAAAGAGTCAACTGCTTTCAATTAGACCCATATGTTTACTAGGGAAGCCTCTTAATCTATCACGGAGTTAATTAGAGAGTACGGGTGGTGTGTACCGGTGGCTCTATGCGTCAATGTTCCGTCTACAGTTGGAGCAGTTCGACTCGCGGCGTTGGAGACTTTGCTGGGTTTCGAGGCGGTGGTTTGGGTGGGATGGGATCCTAGCCTCTCCAAACCATTCCTCTCTCTCTCTCTCTCTCTCTCTCTATCTCTATCTCTCTCTACCATTCTCATGTCGCTCTTACTCGCCCAGCGAGTGACTGCCATCTCTTCGGGGTTAAGTAAACACTGGAACATAAACGCCCGCGGCTTCGTACGAGCGTCGGAACGACAGCCCGAGCGCTGTTCGCGCTAGGCCCTGCACAGCGAAGAAGCCAGCCTCTAAGCCACTGGCAAAGGAGGGAATGCCGAACACAGTGTTTACGTGCGGTTCCAACCAGAGCGGTACAAACAAAACCGGTTAAGGCCTAGAGAAAAAAGGAACTCATCGTGCTGTTACGGTTTCTGAGCCATAACATTTATTCAGTAGTTATAGTCTATTCGCGGCGTCTTCACTTTTTTTTTTAACCAAAAATTTGAATAACCATCCTATGAATGGCGCTTTTAGTTATTTATCCTAAATATGCCACGTATCACAAGCGTTTTATACTTCCATCTTCATCAAAGTATCTTAATTTCTGATCAAGTTTGACTTTTACTTATAATGTACCTAAATATTACAATATTTCATTTACAACATATTAAAACAGAAAGAGAAATTAGGTGGGCTGGTAATGCAGAGTAAGAAATAGTTATCATGTAAAATATTATTAAAGTAAGTTCGCACGAATGCGGTGCATTGTTCCTTTGGAATAATTTTCTAGACTTAGTTGAGGATAGTTTTCGTGAAGAGGAGAACATAAGCAAGGCTTCAGAAAAGTTGGAAGTATGCATGAATTAACTTTTTTTAAAATTTCTTCTTTGACAAGGCATAGTATAACCCTAAGATGCTTTCATGAATGTAACATCTAAGGAATACCATTATTTGTTTACCAGCTGGAATAAATGAGAATTTACTATTGATAACTTCCTGAGAATGGTTACAGAAGAGACATTTCTACAATAAGTCGAACGATCATAGTATCTCTAAAATGTCATTAAATAATGTTCTTAGCACTAAAATAACACATTAAAAAAAATCGAATTCAGACATAAGTAATGACAAAAAAATTTTCTATCCGGAATATAAAATTTGTTAATTAGTTTTCCTGCACGTCCGGTTTAAAAAGAGATTACAAAAAAAAAAAATAATAATTTGGGTTCTACTTTGTACAAAAAAAAGTTTTTTTTTTTTCCTGGAGGGAGATTTTAACCTGAATCAAAAAAAGCTCTCAAGTCTATAAGTCTTACTACTAACTCACAAACTTCTCATGAGAGCGGTATGTATGCCTCCAGTGTTTATAATCGCGGTGGATGAGTAAATTTTTCAGTTTCTAGTAATGTTTGTATGATTTAAAGTGCTTCTAATGGTTACATGTGTCTGGTGCTACTTTTGAATACTTGAAGGAATAGGCCTGAGGGGCGTGATTACCCAACCAACTGCAGAAACGATTACTTTGCTTGTTACATAGGCTAAGAAAGCTTCGTGTAAACTTGGTATTTGTTTGTTTCCGAAACCCGAAGCTATAGGAAATACGGATAAGTTCTGTATTTGGCAATTACCCAGCTTAGTTCAGTTTTTCCTCATTAGGGGTCGGACCTCCGTACATTTACCATATATCTTCGTAAAAAAATTTCGCAAATACACGGGAATTTTTTAACAGTGTGATTAATGTTGACTTACTATAGTTTCTCGCTGTAGATTGGCATCCTGGGATAACTTGCTTCGACTGTATTTTTCATTACTGCAGGAAATGTCCGCGTAACGCTTTTGATGGTCGATTTGGAAATCGTGGGTTATTTTTGCATTTTTTTACCTTCTGAAGTCATTGTATTCGCTTATAATTCTTATAGTACGTTTATAGGGAGTTTTTGTATTAGAGATTAACAATTTCAATGGGACTCAAAATTTCCTGTCACTTTTTTGTGCTGATTCTGCAAAAGACACAATATTATAATCATTTTTATATTCGTCGCATTTCAAAGTGCTTCCGGATGACTGAAGAAAATAAATACGATATTGACTTTGTGCTAAATATAGTTACTTTTGATCGAGCAATTACGAACGTGTACCCGTCCGCAGACCACCCACACTTCAAAGACAACGCGTTGGGTTGGATCCCGAGTTTTACAACTTGCACGTGTGGCATTTCGGGCCCACGTATTCAAACAGCTTACGCAAAGGGCGCTCGTAAAGTTACGAAACACGTCTGGATGCATCCAAACACACAACACTTTTTTTTTTCTGAAGTCCATCGCGCGCTCATCTGCGTTTACGTGGAGCGATTTACAACTCGGCTCAAGCAATTTTTTTTTACGGACTCGAAGACAATAACTAGATCGTAAAATTCTGGGACGTCCGTTCTTCAAATTATTTTTCAGCAACTCGTTTAAACGGCGACACGGTGAAAACCTTTTCGGAAAATAAGGTGCCAGCAATTACTGGCGGTTGATTAAACAATTGCTCTTTTTATTTATGCTAAGCACTGTTCAACCTTAGGATATTATTTTTAAAATAACTTCCAGCAAAAAAGTAATTAAATTTCATAGCTTTGCATGTCATTATATTTAACCCATTCTGGAAAACTAAAATATATAATATACCTGACAACTTCCAAACAAATAATGAAAAAAAACTGAAGAAAGTTATTTAATTAAGTCGTATACAAAAAAAAAACAAAAAATAAAATTAAAATAATTAGTTATTTTCTGTGTACATACATTAAAATATATAACATAATATTTTTTAATGCAAATCGTTAAAGTATTTCTGCTAGTGAGTTGATACTTAAATACACGTGCTTTCAAAAGTGAGTGCAATTATGATTTCCACGTACAATTATGCAATAGCTACGTTACCTCAAATTTTGTTTGCTTAAATTTAGGTTTCATGTTGGATAATGCCTGCGATCTAAACAAGAATACCAAAAAAAAAAACGCATGTTTCGATATCGAATGCTGTTATAGTGTGTTTAATTATTTTTACCATATATTTTCTTGATGTAAATCAGTGAAGTTTTTTAGTTGCATTTTATTTAGAGATGACGGTTAAGTAACGTACCGCTAGCTATCGCTCAAGCATTGTACCGCGTACTGCTTGGCATATCTTTTTACTACGTAAGTTTGGCTTTCAGAAGGGACTCACGCAATTTTAAACTTAAAACACAATGCAATGGTAGATAAAGCTACATGTGCATGTTTAAGGTCATAAAGCAATTCATAATGCTGTTTAAAAATATTCTTAACAATCATTTATGAATATGACTAATTATAATAAACTAATATAGTTTGTACCTGTGTCTAAATTGTAAAGGTAAAATTTTGTCGTAAGTATTTAATTCAAAGGAAATAAAGCTTTTAGTCTAACACGGCATAACTACGTCCAATTGAAAACTTAAACAGTAAGCAGTGAAATTTGACAGTGTGCAGTAACATCACAAATATTTTACGTACACAAAAGCGATTTATTTATATTTATAAGCTGCTAGAAACGATTGCGAAAAAAAAATTCTACTAAATAGACGCTTATTTCCATTTTAATTGCAAATTACATTCTTTAAAGATGTGTTTCTATAGATTATTTAATTTTGGTTATGTTACTGCTCACTGCTAAATCTTACTGCTCAGTGCTTGAGTTTTCAATTGGGTAAACGGTTTTATAAACAGATCAAGAGATTTTAAACTTTACGTCTCTGCGGCCACGACTAATGTGTCAGCAGTTGCCCTCAAGGCGGTGGAACTAAGTTGTAGCATGTTTGAAATACGAGATAAGTTGAGAGATTTTGGCTGCTCGTAACAACGGGGTCTCAAGAGCCGATGAGAGTAAAGCGAGGTGGGTATGGAGCAGTGCCGGAACGAAAGGGTGGGGGAAACGGGATATACCCGGGAAAACCCGCCAACCAGCGGCATCGTTCGGCACGGTTCCCACATGCGAAATTCCGGGAACGACCCCGCCCTGGAATCGAACCCGGTTCACATAGGTGGAAGGGGAGTAGTCTAACCACTACACCACCGCGGCCCCGATAAAAACGCCAAAAAACTCTATAGTAGCTTCGTTCTTTCTGTTCACTCTGAAATGCGAAATACAAGCAAGGGAGCTGTTCCGTTTCCCTCCATACAGGTGCATCAGTGTGCGTCATGCGTTGTTCAACATACAGCCAATCTGGCACATCATCAGCACGAGGTCTGGAGATCAAATGCTTTATGAGCTGCTGTCACGTTGGGGAAAACATGCCTACTGCCAGGTAGAATTGCACCTCTAAAAAAGGTTGACAGAATAGTCCGCTATAGCATACGTTTATCTTTTAAGGATTACTCATAGTAACCATTTTTGTCTTTCAAAGTACCTCTGTAACAACTAAATTGTTGCTGGGCGAAGCCGGGCCGGGTTGCTAGTTTTATATATATCTATATATAGTTTTTAACACCTAAAGCCGAAAATTAAAGTGGGTCTGAAAGGGTTAGGATACCAGTTTGTATTTCAATTTTATTTTAATTTTTGGTATGTTTTCTTAGCAATATTATTAATTCGGTTGTTTATTAGTAGTTATTTTATACCACAAATGCACCAGAGAGATGAATAACAATATTCACAGAAATTTAACGGTACCTTATAAACAGTTTCATGCAAATATTCATGAAAATACACATTTTACAGGATAACAGACGTTAAATCCAGGTAGGCAAGGAATACAGTGCTACCACTGTCAGAATTAAAACAAGTAATCAACAACGTGTTCCTGCAATATGTAACGGAAAAAACTACACCATCGTTCATTGTTTATTCACGTGAAGAACAGGAAGTGAATATTTTGTTTAAATGTGCAACTATTTTTTAAGTGCCGCAGTTGTGGGACTGTGGAACGTCGACTTGGAGTATCTTCGGCAAGAATTCGTTTTCCAAAGTCCCGTTCATCAACGACACGGATACAGATACGTATCACGTAAACCGAGTACGTAACACACTCCGAGTTCACAATCGGACGAATGCGTAAGTGGGCAACGCAAGGATACACTGAGAAAGTTGGTCAAGTGCCAACTGAACCGTGTCCGCGAATCAGCGTAGCACAAAGGAATCGAAAATTTATTTCGATGATATTCCTTTTGTCATGGATTGTTAAGAGACTGTTATCAATTTTGTTGTAATAAGCACACGTGCACAGCTTGACAATAATATATATGATGTATGCAATAATCAAAAATGTTAAGTGTGAAGTATGTTTGCTTTAAAGCTGATATATGTATATTTATTTCGTACTTTGCAGATCGTTATGCGTTGCTGTGTATTTTAGAATAGTTAACATTTGCCCATATTCGTACAATCGTTCCGTTTACATATTCTGTGTCCGTTTTATTACGTATCAGTGTGTTGTGGAAAGGGCCTTGAAGCTGGGTTTGTAATTAAAAAATTATGCTTTAAGAGTTATGCAATAATCGCTACTCTGGATTTACGATTCACAGCTCACCTCATAATTCTTAAGTTCTACCAATGAAAACATGCAACAAGCCTGTCCTGTTTACTTTTGTTCATAGCAGACCATGATTCAAAGCAGCTATTTTCTAGAAGAGAATACTTATTTTGTTAACGCATGAAATCATAAATATAGGCATAAACATGGCTTTTAATAAATTTTATGATTAAAATATTGAAAATAACACTTAACCTCCAACAACACTGACTGCTCTGTTCTGATTGGTCGCCGCCACACAAATTTTACTTAAGATATAAAATATGAATATTTATTTTAACGCCTAATGAAATCCCAACCCTACACTTGAACTGCTACGTACAGTTGGAAACCAATACATAATAACACATATTTCTGTTTCTTATGTACACGTTTTAGGGCGTTATCCATTAATAAATTGTTATTTTATACTTATACCACATACTGTTTAATTTTTAGACATTATTATGAAGTTCTCTTTCCTCGCAGAAAAGAAATCGAGTTCATAATTTACGTATAAATATATGTCAGAATTACAAATTAATTATTTTAGAGATGTACAAATAATGAAAATTAACTTATGTGCAGAAATGAGAAAACTTACATTGGAATAATTTGCCAAGATAAACTTCAAAACTTCTATAAAATGGTACAAGAAAGTGTATTTTGCAATTTCAAAACAATGCTGAAAAAAAGGATATTCTGAATTTTTTGTAAAATAACCTTTGCTAAGCATACCTTAAAATGAATTAAGACAAACCGTTTAGTTGATTTTGCTACATTTTCTGTAAATAATGTAGTTAGGTTTATTTTATTTTGTACACTACAAAATCAGTAACATTTTGATTTTCACATCTCAGTTTTGTAAGAATATATATATATATATATATATAAATATATATGTGTGTGTGAGTGTATATATATATATATATAAATATACAAAATGATTCAGAAATACTTTTACAACCTTTGGGGATGGGTTTTTTTCACAACAAAACAAGAAAAAGAGTTTATATAAACATATGTCCGAAAATCCTTCGTTTTTGCGTTATTATTGAAAGAACTTATTGACATATATGTTAGACAGTGTCAGCTTATTAGCAATGGCGAAACTGTCATCACCTCAGAAAGTCATAATAAATGTTCAAAATGTTCGCCTCTTTCTTCCACACACACATGAACACGTCGGATCACGGACTGTCGCACCATTTCAAATACTCCCACACGGTNCCGCCTCTTTCTTCCACACACACATGAACACGTCGGATCACGGACTGTCGCACCATTTCAAATACTCCCACACGGTGTCGAACGGTTTCGGAGGCTTCCATAACACGTTGATGAAGTGTCTCTGAATTAGGAATGCCTACTGCATTAAACAATTGTTTTACGTAGCCTCATAGATAAAAATACAAAGGGTTGAGGTCGGTGGAACGTGCAGGCCATGGAAATTGTCCTAAGGATGGTCGGACATATGTTTATACGGACTGTTTTTCTTGTTTCGGTGTGTGAAACCCGCCCCCAAAGTTTGTAAAGGTATTTCTGAAACATGGATATCAGAGAATTTTTTTGTTACAGATAACATTTACAAGTTGAACAGAATGAAGTATGAATATAAAACTAAAAAATTTTATCGTGGCCAACACCCTTAACGCTTATTACTTTTCTATTGCAAACGCAGCTTTATTCCGAGTTGCTGGAGCCCGGAGCAAAAGTCAGTCGTCGTGAGGTCT